>UELU01137957.1:7782-28266 GCA_900490025.1 Megastigmus dorsalis | reverse complement strand
CTCCCCACTCCCCACTCCCCACTCCCCTTCTCCTCCCCCCAAACGATGTAAGTGGGTCCGAAATCGCTGGACCCCCACGGGTTCCCATGACCTCGGAAGTGCAGCGCGCGTCTCTTTATGTATGCATGCCATGCGCGCTCCCCGTGCAAAAAAAATAAAAGAGAAGGAGGGGAGAGCGTCCATCGAAAATTATGAAAAAAACCTACCCCACCTAGTCTCTGGTTGGCTTCCTCGTAAAGTCCGAAGAGTCTCTTTCTCTCGATTATGCAAGATAATATAGGTGAAAGCCCCCGGCACTTCCGAGCGTGAGAGAAAAAAAAAGCCCACGGAATTAGGAAAGATCCCTGAGCGCTGATGATTGAGTGGACGGGAGAGCGAAAAAAGAGAGGAGAAAACAGCTCCGGCACGCATAATACCTATGCATGATATATTCAAAGTAGCCGTTGGCGATTCCGCCCGGAAAATATTCAAAACGACATCATGCGGGCATATTCGGACATCCCTGCACTGCCGGACTCTGGTTCATCTGCACCGGCTCTCAACTCGAGCCATATATTATTTCCTTACGCTTCGTCTCCGCGCAGTTGTATACTGCAAAGAGAAAAAATAGAAAGAAGGAAAAACGGATTTTCAAGTATCTAAATCACTGGACAGAAGATCGATACGTGGTTGTTTATATACTATAGAAATGTCTCATGGAAAGTTTGAAGATTGACTATTATAAATTTCGATAAATCATTTCACTTTGAGAAGTTGTTTTTCTAATAAGGAGCGTTTTTTTAGACTGGTTTAGCTTCAATTGCGCAAACGATAATGATTGTACGGACTAATTTGCTATGCTTCGGGGAATATGCTGCATATATGTAAATGATAAGGAGAGTTTTATATTGAAAATATGGCAATTTGTACTTGCATGTTGTCATGTGGGTCGTCTCGTCTTGGAACATTGAAATGGATCGCTCCAATCCTTTCGAAGAATGTTATATACTAGAAGGGGAAGGGTCAGGGTTGAATTTAATATCGGTCGTGACGAACAGAATGCGGTTCCAATTTCTCGTATTGGCGAAATGTTTAATTCTATACACGGAGAAAAATGTTATAGGAAAAAGTGCGATACTTATGAGAAATATTACAATACTGTAATTGTGATGCGATTGCAGACTATAATCTTCAGTCAAGACATCTACGAAGTTTCCAATCTCAGTATTGCAATTTTTATAATTTAGAAATAAAGCGTCAAATTTTTTTCCATATATATGATATACATACAGAGAAATCAAGAATTTCCCGAGCAGAAAAAAACTACGGCCAACCGGTGGGATACATCCGGTCCTGATCGCTGCATCATTGGGCTGTGATATATCACATTGCACTATCACTGGAAAATCGCTGCAATATTGTGCTGTGATATATGTAGCGAAAATATTGCTGCAATATTGATGCAATTCTGCTATGTGATAGATCCCAACGCAATATTGCAGCAATATTTCAACTTTACTGTAATATTGGTGTAATATTGAAATATTGCAGCAATAGTGCTGCAATATTGAGTGCTATATGGGAGGAGAAATCGATTTTTTAATATGTTGAAGTAAACCTTTAAATAATAAAAATTTATTTCTTGTAATAATTATACAAAAATTATTTTCGAATACTTTAAAATTTAAAAAATATATATAATTATAATATCAAAATTAATAAAGAAGTAAGTTGTAGTAAATAAATTCGAAAAGTTAATGGTAACGAGTAATTTTTATTTTCATGAATTGTACGATCAAAATTTTTTAACCTTGCATCAATTTGATCTGTCCGTTTGTTTGTTAAAAAAAAATTATTTTTATTTACTTTTTATAATAAATTTATTTTACAATAAATTTTTTTTTTAATTCACTTATTTAAAACATTCTGAATTCATCATTTGACCAATAGCGACGCTTTGGCTGCGCATCTTAACGAATTCGAGACTTTCATTTTTATTAGCAGTCTTTTTATACAAATCTAATAATATAATTCAATTTTTGTAATTTATATACTAATACTATTTGTGAATCAATTTAAAAGTTATATATTTTTCACAGTTACACAAAATTTTCATTTATCTATTATACCTTTGTCTGTTAAGTTTTTCTTCATCCAATTCTTCTTTAGAATCTGATATGTTTTTATCATCTTATATTCATAATTTTTTTATATTTTAACTATTTAATACAATATCTCGTTAAATATATGAAAAAATGTCAATATCTTTGACTATAACACAATTAAAAAGTTTTAAACAACTATTAATTCGACAGAATTGAAGAATAATAATTAAAAAAATTATATTTTGAAAGAATTTAAAAATAAGATGAGACGTCAAACATCAAAATCCATCAAACTATTCTTTCATTAGAAATGTTTAAAAAAAAAACTTAAAAATCAGAAAAACTCAAATATCCTCAAAACATATTTATCAAATGGTTAGAAAAAATATGCAGCTCTCAAGGTACAAAAAAGATTAGAGCAGTTTTACTCCTGTTTAAATTTAATACATTCATATTAATAATATCCTTAATAATTTAATAAATATTCATAAGGAGATTCAAAAGTTATAATCTAAGTTTCAAAAAAGACATTTTTCAAAATAACAAAAGAACGACGCAAGCTCTTTTAAAAAATAATGTCTCAAATTGTAGGCAATTAAAAGCTCTTTCTAAAACTTATTGTAAATTTTTTAAATATTAAAAATTGAAAAGTCCTTTTCTTAAATAAAACAAAAAAAATCGATGAAACTTAAATATTATTTTTCAACCCGGCATCCCACAATAAAAAACAACGAATAAAATAGATTTTTAAACTTAAAAATCATTTAATCTGTTCTCGATATACAGATTTATAAGTACATTCTCACACACACACTTACGAAAAAAAATTTTCTCAAAAATAGTCCATTTTTGTTTCAATGCAGTTCAAAAAGGCTTTTAAGCATTTTTGGGAAATATTTTTTTTACCTATACAGAACTTTGACTCTGAAGAAGCGATATGCTATAGTTAGCCATGCATTTCTTATAATTCGCCGAATAAATGCGAATAATCGAGTCTATAAATATTTACAGTTTAAAATACGAATTCATGTTAGCGTTGTTATACCATATAGTTTTTTGGTGTAAAATGCATTATACAGTTATCCCCAGACTCGAAAAGCTATATCAGCAAAGTTAATTAAGCATGAGCAGATAAAAGAGCTACAAATTACAAGCACTCGCAGACGGCCGAATGGAGCTGAATGAAAGAATCGATTCCCCGGGAATAATATGTTTGTAGATAGACGCAGAAAAATCTGCTTGGCTTAGAGGAGACATAAAAGGCTTAAAAAGAAGAGACTCCAGTAAGTATAAATATATGAGCAAGTATAGATCAGTCGCAATAAAAAGTGCTGAAAGAGGCTCGTCTGTAATCTAAAATCGCGCGGCCCAGGAACAATGAGCCACTACGTGTGGGCCCACCGCCGGCAAGAATAGAGGTCCCAATAAAACTTTATTGTTTTACCACTAGCGCGCGGCCAAATTAGAGGGGAGCTACGAAAAAGCGCAAGGGTAGCGGCGGCCATGGTAAACGCCGCGTCTGCCCATCCGTCCTTTGCATTCTCTCTCTCTCTCTCTCTCTCTCTCTCTCTCTCTCTGTGCTTCGAGTACAGCACCACTACTTTCACGGGACTCCCCTGCGCTTCGCAGGGGACGAGCTGCCTAAACTGTGCCTTCTTTCTCTCTTGTCTCGCTCTCGTGCGGCTTAGGAGCTTACGAGAGGATAATCCTCGGGCTCTCTCGGCCCGATCACGACGACGACGACGACGACGACGACGACGACGACTACAACTCTGCTGTTGCTGTTGCTGTTGCTGTTGCTGCTGCCGCTGCGAGAGTCCTTGCTTCGTCAAGTTTCAGCCACCCTTTTTTTCACCCTCTATATATATACAGCCGGAGCGAACGAGGGCGCTCGGTAACGATGGCAGGGCCACGGCGAAAGGATTAAAAAAAAGGGTACCGACTGCATCGAGGAGAGTAGCCAAGTGTCCCGCACGGACGCATCACAAAATGAAAATCGGCAATAAAGTCCAGAATAAGCCTTTCGCTAGCGGAGGGCGCGTTTTTTTGTCCTGCTCCTCACTTTTTTTGTTGATATTCTCTTTTCTCTTTTCTCCCAGTCGGCGTCTTGAAGACGAGCGGCCGAGTCTCTCTGCACCTTTCGATATTCCGCAGTGGCTGCCTCGTGTCGTCGGCTACTTCCGTCCTCTAAATCGGGCCATCTGGCGACGCTCGACCCCTTTTTTTCAGCAATTTTTTTAACGCAGCAGCAAAAGACTGCACGGGGCGCAGTATAATGGGCGATTTTGACGGACGAGCTCTTGTCTTTGCAGGAGGGGGTAGAACTCGTCCAGCGATGGACAAATTATCTTTCTCCTCGAGATACGCTCGCCAAGTTTGCCGAGTGTTGATTACCCTACTTATCCCCTTTGGCCCTTGCGATTTCAGTCCTGCTTGCGGCGCGGGCGGACCCCCGACGCTCCACAGCTCTGCAGCTGAATGGCGCTCCCCGCTGCTCTTGGGCGTTTCGCTTGGGCTTTCAACAAGCTTTTACGCCGCCGCGCCGTGCGCATTATACTGGTGTCTCATTGTTGGATAATTTTTATTTCCGAAGCGATGTATTTGACAATCTCGGCCTCTCTATACGTCTCCGGGGTCCAGTCTTTACTTCTAACTTGCTGACTCCTGCGCCTAAAGGGCCTGATGCTATTTGACATTACTTGCATTATTCCAAGTCTTGTCTTTATTCCAACTTGAGCTGCGTGAATCTGGGCCGCAGACGATTCGCATCGCTCTTTCGGACTTGATAATGTTTCGTTACGTTTGCCTACAAAAAGATAAATTATATTGAGCCTTTGCAATTGCGTTTGTAAATATAGTTTTTACACCTTCTATATAATATTTAAAAGTATCGTTATATTGTAAGATAAGCTATAAGTATTTTAGCTTCTATGAGGGCCTGATTTTTTAGATGGAAATAAATTTTAGTAAAGAACAGGCTTTCCCATCATATTGAATCGAAATGAAAAATCACGTGTTCTCAATTTAGTGGCAGCTGAAAAAACCACGCATCTTAACTTTTGGATCAATGCGAAAATTTAAATAAAAATCGCAATCGCAAAATAGTGCCAGCATAATGGTGAAATCGCTGAGAAGGGGACAGGGTCTGGTTAGCCACAACAAGCATCCATAAAAAACCTCAGATTATAACGGTAAAAGTACGCTCAGTGCCTCGTCTTACCTCGGCCATCCTTTAACGAGCTGGGCTCGCTCACGCACTACCTCCGAGCAGTTGTTTACCGGCAGCACAAGACGTTCCGGATCGTCATTTTCTCGAGTTTCTTTACGGCCTCCAATCGGTCTTAGCCTCAATTGATCTCGCCCCCGTCTACCTCTCTCTCTCTCTCTCTCTCTCTCTCTCTCTCCCTCTCTCTCTCTCCCTCTCTTCTCTCTCGGCTATATACGCAGTCGCTGTTAAGGAGTCTCGATCGGCAATCCCCCGTCACCACTCGAATTCACCATTGAGTTGATCGACAGGCACAAAAGCGTCGAGGACACTGGGACGCAAAGTGCCGTACACGCGTCCTTCACGCCGTATTGATCTTCGCGCATGTCCCGTTGCGCGCGAGTGTAGTTGCACGTTCTCAGCTTCGCCGGCGCTATACCTGGACATTGCAGACCTCTACACATTTACATGCACTACTAGCAAAATAATCCAGCAGTTGTGTTGGGCTTTATATGTGTTATGCATAATTGATGCCCAATAAAAATTCTCCAATCACACGAGAACAGGGAGAAGAAAAATAGTACTTGATGCAATAGTAGCCACTGTCAATTACAAAAGTGTGTTACAAAGTGATTGTTCCCGATCGAAACATTATTTACTCAAGGAAAGGAAATAAAGAAGCTGAAACACACTTAATCTTTACTAAAAGATATTATTTATTTTTAATCGCCAAGCAGTAACTAGCCAGCATCAAACATATGCTCCGCAACGCTTTTTTAAATTATTTTATAACACATTAATACGTAGATAAATAAGAGAATATATTCTAACTAAGGATGTTCTTTGTTTAGCTACGACTATACTAATATCTGTCCATAACAGTGATGAATTAAGAATATTATTCGATAAGAATATTATTCGATAAGAAAATTATATCAGCTTGAAATATTTTAGATGTTAAAACGAATATTACCTAAAACTTCTGAATTAATTAGCTTTGCTGATGCCTATATAGTTTTTTAATAAACTAGTGCTATTATACAAATGCAAATTACGAAAATAAATATGTTTTTCTACTCTAATTTATTATAAATACTCTTTAGATCTACATCTGTGACTATATTCACTATTTTTCCAGTAATTCTGACTGATTCCGATTCAAAGTTGGTATCTGCATACACGCATTCGTAGCTGAACTAATTATTAGACTTGATAAAAATTAAATTTACTCAAATCCGAGTATCTTTTTTTATTGCACCATCAAACAAGTATCGCAAGTAAAAATGAATTTAGCTTTTTGGTAAATAATACTTTTGAATGCGGTATATTTAAAAGCATATAATTAGATTATGGACATATGAACGCTAGAGAAAGTATACTAAAGAAGTTGAAAAGAAATATATATATATATTTATACATAATATGCATCCGCATATGTGTTTGAGGCAGAACTCGGGTCACGTATAGTCAAGGAGAGAGAAAGAGAGAGAGTGAGAGAAGGAGAGGTAGGGGGAGTGCAAAGAGAGAGAGAGAGAGAGAGAAATAGAGAGGAAGAGAGACCTGCTCTGATGTAAAAGTTGTTACGTTTGTATATTCGAGTCTTCTCTTGACCGTGAAAAGAACGACATGGCTTAATACGGCTTAATTCTGATCGAGAAAATTAGAAAAGATTAACAAATTTATGAATACAAGGCCGATCGATTCTTGTTCGTTATTATGTGTGTAGTGAATTACACAGTCAAATTATTTTTAACATTCTTTTTGTCATGAACTTTAAGGTATCTCTATTAAAAGTCACTTTTATGCAGATGCATATGAAAAAAATGTATATAAATCTCTGGAAAACAAAAAATTTTTATCAATGTAGGCTACCTATAAAAGTGCATACTTTAGCATAGACTTATATGGGAAACGATACTGAATCAATTTCTTCTAAAATTTTGATAGAAAAAGTATGTAGATGAAAGTGAAAAAAGAGATGATTAAAGTTAAGATTGTAAGCTTTCTAATGGTATCGAGAAAAGTATACAGTACCCGATGATTTCTTAAGATATTTGTTGTTGAAAATATAAAATCATAATTTAGTCCGAGCTTTATTCAGCTCGTAATGTTTTGAAAACATGGCAACAATGCTTGGTATTCATTTCCAAAATATTGAATTACGTTCGAGTAACAACACGAATCATATTGATATCCATTGTATAATGATTTAAGTAAATGTATATGATTTTACATTCAATACCGTGTTAATCTATCTTAAAAAATTAAATTCGACTTTATAACCAGTAATAATAGATATTCAATACAGTTTTTCATACATGTACTCAGCTGACTTCAGAGTCTTGATAGAGCTACATATAAGAGCATTAAACGTAGGAGGAGCTTGTAATTTCGGCAAGCATTATATCGAGCATTATATAAAGTATTGAATTACGTGCGTGTGAGCATTACACGAGAGTCTGCATACAAATTTCATATACTTATATATCATGATTTTAACACGGAGGCACAGATTTAGTTGCACTTGGCCAACCTGAATTATAAACGACTGAAGACTATTATCGAGATTTCCATATCTGTCCTAATAGAATCAGGACGTGTCATTATAATCGCTCACGAATCGTTCCCTTAGCCGGATCTGTTCTCGTGGTGTGAGAATGCATCTATAATGTGGAAAACTCTCGTCGCGAGACAAGTGCGCAAGTATACACATATAACAACGAAGCGTGCCTTTGCATATAGTCCAATGCGCGAAGCGTTCGTTATATATTCCTATGTGGGATCTCTGTCTCTCTCTCTCTCTCTCCCTCTCCCTCTCCCTCTCCCTGTGACACGTACTCCCTCTAGTCCCGACGCCGATCTCCCGAAAAGTCATTACCGCGAGGTGCGTGAAAAAGCACGTGAACGACGGGGGCTAATTATCATAAAAATCAGGCGTAGAAGAATCATAAATCTCGAGGCATTTTAATCGAGCGGAGACGAGAGACGAGCAGAGAGCCCAGAGCGTGATTGATCATCGGATAGGTACAGGAGCAATTAGCAGTTGCCCAAACTCTGGGGCGGGTATTTAAGCTCGGGCTCTTTCGCCGGCGCTCCGCGTACGCTTCCGGTCCGTGTGTCTTGGTGGGCTGAAAATGCCGTGTAAGTATAGGCGCAGTATCCCACGGTGCGTGCGCTCTACGAGAGACGAGAGAGCCATGGGGAGAGAGAGCTAGATATACCGAAAGCGGTGTCTTTCTCTCCCTTCGCCAACACCTCGCGAGCTGCGAGCGCCAGAAATATCGGTGCCGGTACTCTTCTCTCACCGGATTTAGACGCATGTGAGCATGCAAACATCTCAAGTATACGAGCACGCGTCGCGTACGTGCAGCGCGTACGGGACGAGTCTGGACGAGTCTGGATGGGTGACGCGACGCGACGCCAGTCATGAATCTCCCGATTCAAGTAGACTACAATATTTGCATATCGGGTTACGCTATCCGGCGATTTTTCGCTTTGATCGGAGCGGCGACCGAACGAAGGGAGTAGGGAGGGGGAGGTGTAGGGAAAGTGCGAGATTCGTCTTGAGAGCTTTCAGCATCACGGCACAGCCTAGCCCTTGGCTCATTGTTATTCAAACGACTCGCGCATAGAAATCGGACCGTTGAAATTAGGGCGGCCGAGGGGAGGGGATGGTGGTAGGAAAATCCATGCGAGGGGCGGAAGGAGCTAGCCGAGACAGGGAGCGCAGAGGTAAACAAAAAGAGCCGAGCACGAGGGGATGGATGCTGCTGCCACTGGATTGGACTATATGCAGATTAGGCACGCAGATGCTTTTATCGTGCATACACGCACGCCTGCAATAGGCGCAGCCGCTCGAAAAATCCGTTTTTTTTGCACTCCTGCCGTAGTTTGCTCACTCGAGCTAGAGCGCGAGAGCTGAAGCGAGCGTCCGAGAGCGACAAGGGAAGAAAGTGTTGTATCTGCGGCTGCTCGCCTGCTCGGACAATTACGCGTATGTAATATATATATATTCATACATAAACAACGATATATATATATATATATCGCTCTCTCTCGCTCTCCCTCCCTCTCTCTCTCTCTCTCTCTCTCTCTTTTGATTCTGATTTTGATAAAAGAAATGTAGATAACTATTTCGAAAATACATTCTAATTAACTAAAATATCTACTAATAGAAGTATTAAAAATTGAAGAAAAGTTAGCCTAATTTAACAAAATTTAGAGGTCGTCTGTTTAATAGACACTGTAACCGGGGCATATTTCAGTAGCTATTTTCACGAGAAACTATAGTAATTTGGTCACAGGACTGACCGATTTTTAAATTTTAAAAGAAATTATAGTAATTTTTCCATGCAACAATTTATTCTGTCAATAACCGCTATTTAAACCAACCCTATATGATGCAATATTGAGTAACTGTGAAGCTTAGATTTTAGAGAAGTTGTGACGTCATTTCACCTGCATAGCTCGACCAATCAGAGCACTTGGCTGTACAGGTGTACAAAATACCAAGTGGTGGTAGTGGGGGAGGGCATGTAGAATTGGCATAGCCTATCTATTAGTTATAACAAAATTTATTACAAAATATAACTAATTTTAATAATTTTTATATATAGCACAATTTTGGTGATATACACGGGCTAGTGATTGGACAGCACTAGTGTCTAGACGCATTCGACCAATCACAATCCAGGAAAGCGTCCAGATACTGGGGTATCCAGTAACTCGTACGTGCTCTTACGTGTCCAATTATAAGATCTTTTACCATAACACAGCAAATATTGTAGAAAAATATAATTCTATTTCTCTTTATAATATTAATCTTTGGTGACAACATGCCAAAAATCCTCGCAATATAAAACAGTTCCTCCACTACTACGGAACATAGAAATTTTTGCTACAACTATACATAGCAAATTTTGCTAAAGCGTTTTTTTTCGTGTACGATTGAAGACATGAAAAAATTAGTATTTTACCGGGCAGGCTCCGCAAATAATATTAAAACGGAGGACAAAAATCCTCGTGGATGAGCTCCAAGCGCGCAAAGAAATCGTCAACCGATGCAGCGCGTGCGCAACTGCGTGCAGTATGTACCGTGCAGTGTGCAGTGTAAAGAAGGGCAAGGCGATGATATTACGAAGCGCGTAATTTTCATTCTCCCAGGGGCGGGGCTGTACAGCAGGAGTAGCTTCGGCGATCAAGGCCAGGATCGAGAGAGACTTTCGAGGCAGCGCCGCCAGCCAAACCACCTACGCGCGCACTAAAACGACCAAGATCGAAATCACGCTCTGCTGCATTTCGGTATTGGAAGCTAAGGCCACATAACAGCACTTTCTGTACGCGATATTCGGCGTCATTTTTCCCTTCGTTTTCTCTCTCCTTGCTCATCTCCCTCTCAATACTAGAATCTCTCTTTCCATAAACCTTGCACAGTTGCGATCGGCTCTATATGCAGTGCGCTACCTATATAGCTCGAATGCATCGGAAATGCAGAGAGAAATGGAGAGAGACAGATAGATAGATAGATATTAGTTTATTTGCAAATAAATACAAAATTTGAATGGTAACAATATACAAACGTGTAAATATGGTTTTACAGTACATATAAGTATATACAGAGAGAGAGAGAGAGAGAGAGAGAGAGACAGACGGAAAAAGAGAGAAACAGGGAAGGAGGTACACGGAGAAATATAATCTTCTAAACTTTATTAGAATCTTCATGAATTTTTACTAAACTTTTTAGGAAACGTGAGACAGATTCGAATTATACTTACTATTGCTATTCAGTATACCTAGTAATTTTTAGTTTTAAGATAAAATTGTATTAGTTAAAATAAAAATTTACTTCGCTTCATTTCTACTGGATGCCACTTTTTCAGATCCACATATTATTTTGTATTTAAAACATTAGAACTTTAATTAAACTTTTACAATTAATAAATATCTGAAATTTTTAGGAATTTTTTCTGAAACTGATAGGACGCGAACCAGGGATGTACCGCGTGAGAAGTCGACCGCTAATAACCGACTACGCCATTGAAACCTTGTGATCATAATACATTCGAATTGTCCTCTTAGCTTACAAGCAGCGCGTAACAATAATTCATTCTTTAATCTTTTTTATAATGTCTAGATCTGCTATTATATTGTGTAACATACTTTAAAAACAAGATGTATATAAAAAACTGATTGATGATAAATATATCCAATATCAAAGACTTTCAAGAAGTATAATTGTTAATGTCAATACCGCATAACTTTTCAGATTAGAATTTCGTCCAAGTGTCTATACCTATAAAACATTAATATGTATATTCCAACAATTTTTATACCCTCTACTAAAAATTCTTACATATATAGTAAATACTCGCATAAATTTACACGGAAAAAAAATTCTAAGAAGCAAAAAATAATTTTTTGAATGAAGCAAATGATCATTTTTAATCCATTCAAGAAATTTTTTTTTTAAAACTAGTGCAGTATATTACAATAATATATTTTCTTCATTTTTTTCTTTCAAAGAAATAATATTTTCCATGATCTGTATGTATATTGAAAGTAATTTAAGAATTTTTTCTTTTCAAAATATGTTTACTTCAAAGTACTTAAAATTTCATATGCTGTAACAAATACTACTTTATGTAAAAACTTTGAAATTGCAAATTAAATTTCCATTTTATTATGTTAATGAAATATTTACTTAAATGGAGGTAATATTAGTTTTTATAATAATTATACTTTTTATACTTTTATTATACTTACAGACGAAAATCGTTGTTTTTTTAACTATTTACAATTTAATTTAAAATTAAATAAGAGGTTCCTACCCCTAAAAATTTTTTTTAAATGAGAATAAAAAAGTAATCAAAATTATGTAGGTTTTATATGCGATTTTATAAAAAATTGACAAAATTCGCTATTTTCATTATATTTGCCATTTAATTTAAAATAAATGTATATACCGACACCTTTTGCAATAACGTAGGATGATATAAAATTTATAAAATATATTTGAAATTATAATTATAACTTAAATTTTAAAATTATTAATTAATTTATCAAGAAATTATATAGCTGATATATATTGGAACAAATAATTAAGTTTGAGGAAGCTATAATTTATAAGTGCCAATGAATTGGCAGCGGTTTTTTTAAATGTGATTACTGGTACTAAAAAAATCCGCTTAGTATTAAAAATAGATTGAATTCAATTCAGTAAATCACTATCAAGAAAATGATTTACATCTACTACAATATATGTTTTTGAAAATTATGATTGTGAATTTTGAACTTTGAATTGTATTTACTAAAATCATTTTTTAGTAAATACAATTGCTTGGATCAAAGAAATTTTTTTTTCAGTGTAGTAAATATCGGATGTACTGCATCGAATTTTAGAATTCATAATTTTTACTATACTGAAATAGGAATTTTTGCATAGCTACTTTATCACAAATTCATACAGTCTACAGCAATAATTTGAATAAATGTATTACTAAAGCTTTTAGTAAAAATTAGCAGACCATTTTTCTCCTAGCTAGCGAGGCAGATTGGACGCTCAGCACGGCACTGCAAGCAAACGGTGCGCGAGCTGCTCTCGCTCGTCGGTCCACGCTTGGTTGCCCCTAATCATAATAAATGTGCCAAGGTGGCTATGCCAGTTGCGCGGTCACCTTAAAACCGATTTCTATCTGCGCGTTCGGTCGCCCGCTCCAAGATCGCCGCCTTCTTTATTCCCTTTCTCTCGCTCACTCTTGGCTGAGCCTTTTTTCCTCACAGCTCTTTTCCTCCAACCGATATTTCCCGCGATATTAGGCGGCGATACTTGGATATAATGGCACTCTCCTTGTTGCACCGGCGCGGCGCCGCGACCCGCGCGATCTTGATCTCGATTTCGTCCCGGAGCGACGCCTGCAGTATCCAAGAGCAGCCACGCGATGCCTTTTCACCGGGGGCCTCGGCGTCAGCCGCCCCGTGCAGCCCTACGAACGCCGGATTTCTCGACTCCCTTGTGGAAATCTCATCGGCGCTCCTGCCTGCAACCCCGACCCGCACCCCCGAGCTCGGCCATTACGTCGACCGATGCAGCGATGCCTCGGTATGTCGCTTTTTCTCCGAGTGGAGCATCGACGCTCGTCGACGTGTGCGTCGGTGCAGCGTGCGGTATAAGGGCCGCGCGACAAAAGGCCGAGGCATATGGCAGCCTGCATCTTCTCTCGCTTCTTTTCTCCGTCACCCGGCACGCTTTTATCGCCTGTTATACATCGCGCTTTTCTGCGAGGCGCGACTGCTAATGACTTCTCAATATTAACTTTTTCTCCTCCTGGGTACTGGGAGCAAACAGAAAATTCTACTTGCGCGATATCTATTTACCGGAAAACTAAATCTGTTTGTTTCAAGTGGACGGGTTTCTCCTTTAAATTTACATGTCTTCTGCTTCTAGAATAAGATAATTAGTTCAAATTAAAAGTAGGGGAAATAAAAAATTATCCAATTGTTTCAAACGGATAAATTTTT
Organism: Megastigmus dorsalis; assembly: GCA_900490025.1. Lineage (NCBI taxonomy): Eukaryota > Metazoa > Arthropoda > Insecta > Hymenoptera > Megastigmidae > Megastigmus > Megastigmus dorsalis. Next base: position 14,460 of record UELU01137957.1, on the reverse strand, counting down.
CATTTTATTTTCAATACATTAAAATTATAATATTATACAATGTTTTTTAACGATCCATTTAAAAGGAATCTATTTCATAAATATTCTGGGTTTAAGTACAATATAGTAAAGGGTATGAAATTTTATAACTTTTTTTCAAGCATATTTCTGCTTTATTGAAGTGATTAACTCCTTACATTAAGTAGATAAAGTGGAAGCGGATTTTATGAATTGATTCAAAAGGATCACTATTATTCCATAAAACAAGATTATTTTCCGCTTGATTGAAGTGGAATTATTCTTGCTTTTAGTATTTTTTATTCTCAGTGATACCTTGTTGCATTCGATGTCGCTCAGTTCCTCTCCCGCTCCAGCCATCAATGATCTTTGCTCCGGTAGTTATTTATTGATTCCCGTATAGCTGTGATTAGTTGCCCAATTATTTTGTCGTTTTAGCTTGTAAAAAAGGCAAAGCACCGAATCGATGCCATGATAGTTAAAAGAAGTCTGAAGGTTGATGCTACGAATTACACAGTTGATCCTAATAAACTCACCGCAACAGAAAGATGAGGCAGTGTCAAAACACTTTTTTACATTTAGCTTTTTCTTGGCGAGTTCCAGTGATTTAGCCTACACGTAGAAGAGCATAAAAAACAGTCAACAACGCACTAGAGTATATTCACTCAGTAAAAAATGTTCAACGGTAACGAAATCTAAAAATATTATTCATAAATTGGGCGAATGGTTTTACACTTAAAATTATGCTCCATTAGCATTAGATTTAGAGATATTTTCATGGTATACGAATATTTAGCGATGTTTATTAATGTTACACGCTGCATTTTCAGGCATGTATTATACTGTCAACCTATAAATTATGATCTACTTGTATTTCAAAGGTAGATGCAACTTACGAACTTTATATAATATGTATAGTTTGTAGCATCTTTCTATAATGTAGCGCACAGTTTTTAAGGCTATAATAAAAAGCTAAGGCATATATATGTACGTGCTCTCTCTGTGTCCCCTCGCGCCGCGTTTTTCATCCTGATGCGGGTCCTGGCGACGAAATGAGCCTCTATTCGGCATTCCCTTTCTGTCCCGTGCGCATTTTTACTTTCAGTCTCTGGATCTCTTTGATGAAAAAAGTAACAGTAAAACTGACTAGTGCGCGAGAGAGTTCCCTACTTGCTAGGGGACAAAACCAAACTATAATTAGGTTAAAAAAACATGATTGCGCGCAGAGCGAGGCGAGGGAAAATTGGGAAACTTGAGCGTTTTTATCGTGTTTTAGAAAAGGTGCGTTTCGAGTTATGCGATCGGGGAGAAGAAAAATCGGCGAAAGGGGAAGGATTTTTGTGTAAGCAGTTGCGCTGTCACGCGTCAAAGTTGATTTTTTTTTTGTAGGAAAAAGGTCTGTAAAATGATAATTATTGAAAGCAAAAAGCAAATGGTGGAGGGACACTTGGCGTTTTAAGGAAGAAAAGAATTGAGAAAATTTATAATCATCTTGTATATATTAATTATATTATCAAACGAATCATAATCACTGTCGGAATTTATGGCACTTGATAAATAATACTGGAATCATTTTAATATTCGCTGTCTAGCGGCGTGTCATCATTATTTGGATTTAATTCTTCTAAAATATCTTCTTAATCTTTTTCATGATCTAACAGTTTATCGTAATTAACTGCTTCAGGATCATCGTCATCATCTTCAAAAGCCGTATGAGTATTTCTGCACACTTCGTTACATTTACAAAGATCTGTGTAGCCGAATCCGAATTTAACACAAGAACAAGTTTTTGTACAATCTTTTTTGTATCTTCATGCAGATGCCTTCTATAACATTAGTATATTTGTCCATCCAAATTCATTTGCTTCTTTTTTACAATCAAGCCACATATAACTTGTAAATGAATTCGTTATTTAGCGGCAGCTTCTGTCGGCGATAAATTTGCTAGTGAAAATTTATTTCTATTGAATGATTTTTGAAAACAACTGAATCTATACTCATTTAAATTTCCTGTTGTATTTTTTGTTACGTATAATAATTTAATAAAATTATTACAAGAAGAAGTAAGAAGTAAGAAGTTAAGGCATAGCTTTCTCATCATAGAAAATTCAAATTTCTTCCTGTGGACTGAAATTTTTTTCGAATATTTTTACTGCTTTCATTTTTCCTTGAATGTAAAAAGCTGAAGTAGTATCACATCCAGTGAATGCGTGTAGAAAATATGCATATTTTTTTTAATTGTTGGGAACTTAAAACTTTCTGGTGTATATATTTTTTATACTGAGTTTCCTTTACTTGGTTTGATGAAATATAAGTTCTGTTGCGTAGTAGTTAATTGATCTAATATAACAAGTAAATCTACGTCTTCTCCAATTATGATAACATCTTTAATATTCTTATCTGCTTCTGATATTTGTATAGCAGTTTGAATTATTAAGGTATCAGCGTCTTATTTTGCTTGTTTTGTTTGAAATCCAGCAATATGTAATTTTATCACGAAGCACTAAAATTAGTCCTTAATTTTTTCATTGCCTAAATACTTATCTTGTGATAAAATTGCAATCATATGGCTCTCAAAAATAATTTCACGAGAAATTGGTTTTGTTGTTCGTCGGATCGCTCTGTTTTATAGTACCTACGCTTGTTTCCGGATATCCATCAAAAACGATAATTATAGTTGCATTTTCGCTGTAATGGGCAGTGATGTACGAAAAAAAGCAATCTAAAATATGGTCAATAGTATAATTTTGATCCCACACGACCTGGTGGAGAAGATAATCTCCATCTTTTACGTACATGGGATTATTGAAATTAAATGTTTCGCCATTAGATCTAAAACAATCATAATGCTTTGGTTTTTGTGTTTTGCGCATTTCATTTTCATCCAAAATTGATAGTGGCTATGGAGCAAGCTCATAATTCAAAAACGATTTCTTATCGGGCAGCAACCTCGCAAGTGGAGTACTCGCGCTGTCGAAAGTGCGCGCGCACTCCGGGCACGCATGCACGAGGGATAAATACCCGCGAACACGTGCAGTGCGTTAAGCGCGAGAAAAAAAAAGTGATGTCACGAGCTGCAAAGAGCGAGCGCAGGACTTCGGCGCGCACTGTGCACGCGCTGGGCTCACGGCGAACTCCCTTGGGGGCTGCAGCAGATTGTGGTAAGTGCACTACGCAACCTAGCCGCGTAGAAAGTATACAAGGGCACGCGAGGCCTGCTCTCTCTCTCTCTCTCCTCCTCCCCCGCCCTCTATACCTTTCCGCCCCCGCCACTTCTCTCTCTCTCCCTCTCTCTCTCCCTCTCTCTCATCGTTCCTCGCATATAAATGCATATAAATTCTACGCGCACTTATCTATAGACACTGGGAAAAAAAGATACTAAAAGCAAGTGGATTCCACTTCAATCAAACGGAAAATTATCTTGTTATATGGAATAATAGCGATCCGTTTGAATAAAGCATAAAAAACGCTTCCTCCGGATGAAGATAATTACTTCAATGGAGCAGAAATATGCTTTAAAAAATGTTAAAAAATTTCATACCCTTTACTATATACTTAAATTAAGAATATTTCGATGCTAATGAAATAGATTTCTTTTAAATGGAACGAATATCATTGTTAAATATCATAATTCTAACACATTGAAAAGGTATTTATTGATTATATGATAATAATTTTATTATTGAATTCACCTTTCTTTTCTATGTTGCAAAATATTCTATGTAGGAATACGATTGTGCTTCTGCTTTGCTTTTTGGCGATACGACCCTAAATCTTAATGATAACAGAGAAAAAAGGCTTTATGCCACTTAACCTCACTTTTTGATTAGCAGGAGTGATTATAGACTTTAATTTTATTTTAGACTTTCGATATATAAAGCCCAAACGTACAAAATAGATTTGATTTCCTATCATACCCATATTACTAAGTTGTTTTGATAATTTTAAAGTATAAAAAATGAATAATAAAAATACCGGTAATGTTGGTATCAGTACATGAGGTGCGCACTTGTCCAGTACTACATTTTGACTACATGTTGTATCATACCGTTACTGTCCCAATTCCTAATCATGTCCGTATTCCTAATCACATTGAAAAAGAAAACATATTACAAAAATTAATTTTATAAGCATTGATTTGAAAATCAATTTTAAATACAGAGTGTTTTTCGGGGAATTTGTATATCACGTTCTAAATTTACTGCTTTATTTCGTCCTCATGAAAAAAAATAACGAAATAGGAGACTGGTAAGTCGGTGGAATTTGTGATGGTTGCTTATGGAAAAGTGAGAGAACAACCCACATAGCACGATACGTTGGAGAAACGTTCCTAGAACGTTTCTTTGGAAACTTAGAAACGATTCTCTGAAAGTGGAAGAAACGTTTCAGAAACGGTTCACGTAAAACCTTGAAAAGAAAACCTTTAAAATCGACGAATAAATTTTAAAGTTTAGGGCTCGATGCCCATGGGTCGTATCATCCGGATAGTAACAACTAAAATTCGCACCACAACCCTTTTTAAAATAATTTAAGCCCATTTATTTCAAGGTTTCACGTGAACCGTTTCTGAAACGTTTCTGCAACGTTACCAAAGAAACTTTATAATTCATATACGTATAAGAAACATTTTACAAACGTTTCTAAAACGTTTCCTGAGACACCAAAAGCGGACATTTCAAGGTTTCTGAAACGTTTCTGAAACGTTTCTTCCACTTTCAGAGAATCGTTGCTAAGTTTCCAAAGAAACGTTCTAGAAACGTTTCTCCAACGTTTCGTGCTATGTGGGAAGCTCAGAATATCGCTAGCTCGTTTTGGATTTTCTCGAGGCATCCTAAGGTAATTTTCTTTGAGTAAATTCTTTTAGATAAGTAAAAGCTTTCTTAATTTATCTTTTTTAGCCAAATGCTCACATAATAATAAAATAATTTTTTTTTATAAAATATAAGTGATTAGATTTATGGTCAGGTTTTGCACCGTTTGTCCAATTCCTAATCACTTATTCAAGACTTTAATTAGCATAAAAAAATACATAAAATATAAGTTTATTGCATATTTTATGTATTTTTTTTGCCATTTAATTTTATAAAGTGATTTGTTAGTAATTTTAAGCAAAAAGTACATATTTTTGTTTTCAGATTTCTAACCTAAAATGCCCAAAGAAAACAAAGTAAAGGACTACATACGTATCATAAGAGATAAAATAAAAGCTAATAATAAAGAAAGAAAAAAAAGAGGAGGGAGAAAACAAAAATCAAAACCAAAATCTAATATAAAAAGAACAAATTTAAATAAATAACATTGTTTTACTACACTGAGAAAAAAAATGTCTTGCAGTAAATGATCGTGGATTAACTGTTAATGAATGTGGATTTGAATATGGCGAATTGAATATTCACTTACTGATAATGAATATTCACTTGAACAGGTGACTTATGTCAAATCCGCCGTAGATTAATAGTTAAGGGGGTAAATACAATTACGCGGGCAAAAATTACGCATTAAAAAACATTTTTTTTCACAAAGAAGGTTTAATGCAATCACTATAAAACTGTGTACACTTGTTAAGGTATAAATGAGGAATGTCAAAATTTTTTTTTTTAATTTTTGAAAACAAAATTGCGGCTTTACGCTGGCGTGAAGTTGACCTACAAAAAAAACGGCAACCACTCTGGACGTCGTGTTATTGATCTGTAACAGCCCATAAAAAAATTGGCTTAAATATACATGTGATTTGTCGATAAACCTTAAAAATTAAAAAAAAAATAATTCTGCATTTGGTAGAAGTTTTTATAAAAAAACGATAATTTTCATTATTTTTTCAGCCATTTTTGCATTAATAATTCAATTTTGCAACATAAAATTCCAAAATAATTAGGTTTACAGACAAGCCTAAGGTATAAAGAAGAAACTCTAAAAATTTCAGCTAAATTGGACAAGTAGTTTTCGAGTAATCGTGTTTGCCAATTTTAAAAATGTTGTATTGAGAAAAACACGTTTAAAGTTTTGAAAACCGAAAAATGGTACTTACGATTCAATCAGCGATTCCAGGGGCATATAATAGGCCTTCAACCTCTTCGTACATGCTGTTGTTAATATTCTGTAGCTCTCTGTGAGCCTTAGATCTTCTAATTGTATTTACCCCCTTAATAACCGATTCATTAATATTAAATGACACAATCATTTAACGCCAAACATTTTGTATTTGAATTCATTCATTCCGTAAATTCGACATTGTGATATATATACACTGAGAAAAAAAATGTTTTATATTAAATGAATTCAATGTAATAAAGAAATTTGATTAAAATAATTCAATTAAATAAATTAAAATTAATAAAAAAACATAAGGTTTATAATAAATCACTAAATAAACAATATTTATAATTATTTTTTTATAATTCAACTTTTAGAGAACTGAACTGGGTTTGAGGGAATAAAACGAAAATTTATTTTTTTTAAAAATGTGTCTACAAGAAATTACTAATCGCCCTTCGGCTGTAGTATGATACATGGCTAATAATATTTGTAATTAAATGCGAGGCATTTTTGCGTTTCCCTTTCGGCGGGTAAAAGAATTTGGTATATTTTTGTATGATTCAACATAACTAACTTGGCTAAACCAATTGCTGTACATAGAGCAGCTATACTGACACTCGCGGCTCGCGAGTCGCATTCCGTGCT
>UELU01137954.1:0-14742 GCA_900490025.1 Megastigmus dorsalis | reverse complement strand
CCCCTTACCCCCGCCCTTGTAGCCCCGGTATATCGAGCACGCGTATCTTGTTTTGGACCAACTGAAGCAAAAGAAAGGTTAACGAGCTTCATTTGATATCGGTGCGAGAGAGGGAGAGAGCTGAACTCTCCTCTCGCGCGCACGACTATCGGACACTGCGAGAAAAGAAGAATCTGTATATTCTGTGTTGGTGTGTGTGTGTGTATATATATATACATATCTGCTGTGTGTGTAAGTGTATAGGTGTGTTTTATGGATATATATATATATATATACATGTGAAATCTTGCTTTCGTGCGCCCTAATAAATTGCATTTTATTGGCTCGACGACACTTTATACCGCCCGACTTCTATGTGTGTGTGTGTAACAGCTATTCGCGTGCTTGCGCGTCTACGTGCATATATCTATATTGTTATTATCGATTCGTTAAAGTGTTCTTTATGGTAGAATGCGTGAGATTAATATTCCCGTCTTTCTCGATTAAGTTTCTGTTGTACATGCCGACTATATAGATTGCGAGTCTTTTGGCGAGTGCTCGACGATACTTTCGTATATACATTCATCGTGTATATGAACACTGGCGTTTGCTATTGCTATGTATTAAGAATAATGAATTGTAACACCGGGAAATTTTTGTATTTAAAAAGTGGACGACCAAAACTTTTGGTATTATTTACATTACAAAATATATTTTAGCATTGAAATATTTTTTATGTCAACGTCCCTTTTGCGACGTTCTTCTTAGAGTATATAAAAAATACACTCAAGTATAGTAACAGACATAAAGTATCGTTAGCTTTTTTACATCAGCGTGGACTGTGTAGAAATATTTTACGTTTACATATAAGCCACTGGAGATTTGAAATGCTTATAAGTAGTAACAGACACGAGACATTGCACTTTTCTCCGTCATTGCGTAAGTAATAACAGACGAGAACAGTTTGCCTTCTATAAGATCACAGCATATAAGTGTGTAAGTGCTAAAAGACAATATTTTGATCCGCATGCATAATACGCATGGATTTAAAAATTTCTTTCAGTAGAAACAGACAGTTCAGTTTTCCACAAACAGTATAAGGGAGACCGCGCAAGATTTGCCCGCAGTTCTGCCAAAGTCTCGCTCTCTCGTATACGGTCCCTCCTCCCGGGGCGAGAAATCAATGCCGCCATAAATTTCCTCGTACCTCGAATACACGTTTCGCCGCGTTTACGACGTGCCGTAAAAATATTCCCGAACCGCATATAGACGAGCAAAAAACAAAACGAAAACAAGCCCGAGGAAAATATATAGTCGCTGTAGGGGTTAATACAGTAAAACAGTTTGTGTACATTAGCGTGTGATCCGTTTATGATTGTTCGCTACAACATCGCACCGAAACTCGATAAAGTCAACGTGGCAAAAATATTAAATATAACATCTCCACCAATATATATATATATATATATATATGTATCGGGAGGGGACCGACAAAGACGAAATTGCGTTGTTATATTATCGGCGACGACTTAATTGAAGTAAATGGAATAATCGAAGCGATCCTAACAGCCGATCGCGGAAACTCCTGACCTGAAAGCTCCCGTTCTCGCAGCTCCTCTATACACGTATATATATGTACATATATATGTACGCGAGCGACCGAGAGTATAACGTTCCTGGAACCTCGAAAACAATCACGTACAGCAATCTATCTCGTCCTCTCTATAGCAGTCGCGTCAATATAACACCTATATATATATATATATATATACATATAGGTGTAGTATACAGCCGCACAACGTACGAGAGAGCTTCATATCGCGCTGGGCCGAATTTAACCAATTTTCAAGATTAACTTTGGACTATTATTTCGGCGATGCGGCGGCCGCCATTTTTTATTTAACCCGACGCGGCGCACGTCCCGAATGATCGAGCGTATCGAATCGCTCATTGATTTATCGCTCGCTCACTCCCTCGCTGTATACCTCGCGTCAAAGTCCACGAACATTCACGTCCATCGCGTGTGCAACGCGAATTACGTTAATTGAATTGCATTGATAAATATATAGCGGAGCGCCGACTTTGTCTTGTATATATATATATATATACAGCGCGAATTCGCCCGATGAAATTAAATATTTCGAATTTGCAAGAACGCTTTTGTCCCCGACGGGTGTAAAATGTAAAATGAAGATATAAATAGTTCACGGCTCGGTGGAGCGGCGACTGGCGTCCGACTATTTGAGCCGGTATTTTATCAACCGAAAAGAAGATCATAGTTAAAAGAGAGTTAATTAAGTTTCTAGTTTAATTAGGAAAATATAAGGACGGTTCGCGGGTGATGTATAAATTAATAAAGCTCGCACGGACAGCACTCAAGTCAAGCTTCTATAGATATGACGCGCTGTGAATCCAACTGAAATACATCCGATTTCCTCGAGGTACAAATATTAAACGAATTAATACGCTCCCCGCGCTGAGCAAGTTCAAAATGTGCGCGTCGCGGCGTACATACAAGCTCGTGACGTTTACCCGCGGCGCGCGTTGAGGACGAAAATTCTCCCTCGTATCAAAGCCTTTCTACCGCTTCTTTTTATCAATCTACCCGACCAACGTGTGTATTTTTTTCGTCGTGATTTATCCACTTGTCCAAGTTTAGACTGCAAACAGCCAGCGAAATTCATCTATAAGACGGCACGATCCGCGCTTAGCCCTGAAAGTAACACCGCAGCTGACAGAATCCCGATGCGCGACTATGTATATACGCACAGTAGTCGCGACAAAAAGAAATTCGCGTTAATTCGGCGAGCGCAGCACCGACTATACGGAGCACACTTTGCCGCGTGCGCGCGTACGGGGAGACAATGGGCCGCGCGCATTTCTAACGATGCGGAACTCGCTGCTGAATCCGCCGAGTGTATACGCGTATATACAAACGCAAAACGAGAATATACGCGTAAAAGTCGTTGCCGCGGCATTTTACGGCGAGTTAAAATCCCAGGGACTACGGGCTCGTGTGATTCGCGCTAAGAGAGAAGAAAAAAGAACGAGAGAGAGAAAAAAAAGAAGAAACGCGGAGCCGAGCGTCGCGCGAGGAAAGCGCTGTATCGTAAAACGCCAAATAGCCTCGACGAATCACATCCGTGCTTTTCATTATTGCGTTTGTCTCTTCTGCCACGGCTCCCTCTCCCTACCTCTTTTTTTCTTTTTCTCTTTTCTGTTTTTTCTTCTTGTTTTATAGTATATAGTGGCGCTTCGAAGGTTGAATTCGTTATAAGCGCGTGGTACTTTGATGCGCCGCGTTCCTATCGATGCGGATTTAAAGGTGATTTACACCGAGAGCGTAGCTATGGCCGTTCACGTTTCAAATATGGAGGAGCTATGTATCAATAGCGAGCGAAATGCACGTTTAATGATCGTAACGCTGCGATCCTTTACACGCACTATCGTGTTTGTCATTCGAGTCCCGAGATGTCAAAAGGCGACTTTTTAACTTTGACTTTATAGTTCGCTCGGTGAAGCACATTCTTTACTCAGTTCGAGCTACGAACTTAACTCGGTTTTTGCTCCCGCATATAGGCACTATCATCGCGCCGCGATCTCAATGTGCACACAACTATATGGCGCAGAAGCGCGTTATAGCGCAAAAGGGCGAACGACGACGACGGCGGCGACGACGAAAAAAAAAAGAGCAGAGCTGCAGAGCGAAAGGCTGCAGGGGAGTTTAGTCGCGCGCAACAAATTGCACCTTTTTCCGGCCTAATGAGCATTCGCCACGAGGAATAATTTGCCTCGTCCCATAACCCACCCTCTCCCCGGCCCCCGCTTTTTTTCTTTTTTTTTTTTTTTTATTTAGTTCATAGTGCGATGGTGTGTCGCACGGAATCACGATCGCCGCGACAAACGACGACGACGACTCTTTATCTTTCCTCCGCTTCTCGCTCCCTCGCTCTATCCATGCGCCGGTATGTATAGCGTTCGTTGCTCTCATTTTTTTTTTTTATTATTTCCTCCTGACTCGCTATTTATTTTCGACGTCACCCGTTGACCGATCGATTGCATTACGCGAGCGCGCGTTCAGTTCTCCTCGTAATGCTGTAATAATAACGGGTCGTGCGCGCGCGCGCACCGGTGCTATATGAGATCTGATCGCGGAGTTTGTTGTGCAATCAGCTGGTTTTTCGCGGAATTCGTGCTCTCTTGTGGAACTGGATATCGCAGGTTTCACGAACGGCATTATGTATATTTTCACGAAAATTCCGAATAACTAATAGTTAGCTGGGTTTAATATACAAGAATTACATTATACGTCATTTATGAGTTGTATACACACGCGATCGCGGTAATTCAAATATTTGCGTGGAAAAACAAAATGAACGGTTACGCGCGAAATCGACGAAAAGTCGGTGTGATGATATATAAAGCCGCGAGGTCGGATATAAAAGGGGAATTGCAGGTTCGAGAAAAACCCCCACCGGGGATGAAGCATTAAAATTAGTCATATATATATATACTCGCTTTTCTACTTCGCGATCTGCACCCAGAGTTTATACTCCCGCTCTTCATCCCGGCCCTCCTCCGTATATGCGCATATATATATATATAAACGGTATAAAGCCGTTCGTTTTGTTTCATGCGATACATACATCTTCCACGGGCTTTCAATCTCAATTGATCGTTTTCCGCTCGAGATTTTACTCGCCGATAAATCGCACTTCTTTCGACTGTCTCTCTATACTTCGCGTTTTCTTCCATCCCGAAAGCTCTTCTTCCTCCTCCTCCCCCCTTCTATTGGAGCGTCGTACGGGCGCGTTCTACCCCGGCTTCCTTCGTGCAGTTATCTCGCAATTTTCCGCGTATACTGCGCCACTGCGATCTTAGCACTTTATGGATATACACGAGGCACGAGCCGTTATAAATGAACATATATATTTCGAGTCGAGTGGCCCGATCTTATACGACAACCGTTAAGGTTCGCGCAGTCACGGAGCTTGCGGTAAATAATGTCTAAATTGAGAATAATTTGGAAAATTAAAATTGTCAACTGCTTATATTGTCCTATTTGGAATAAAATTTTCAATAAGGACACTCACCCCGATCGCGTTCATATACCGAGAGAATAGGGATGCGCGCAAAATCTATATATATATATATATATATATATGTATACACCCGCATTGATTTAGACTCGAATTTACGGCTGCATCGGGGAAACTCCCAATATAGTAGCGGTAAAATACTTTGAGCCGTATAGAACTACTTTCTAAACTCGGTCGAAATCGTAAAAATATGAATTTCCTTTCTAAACTGGCGCGGGCGACTTTTTCAAAGTCGGAGCGCTCGATGTTTATTTTGTCGGGCGGAAACTTTTCTCCCCGCTCCCCTGCACGCGCTCGGCACATCCATTCGATCCCGGGCCGCACACGCGCCATTTGGAAAATCGAGCTTTTATATACTCCTTTCCTTATCTAATAAAATGCGAGGATTACTATATACGACAGTCCGTATTACCGGGTGAATCGAGGTCTCCGCCATTTTCTCGCAATTCACCTATAACAGACGGAAGCAAAATCGTCTCCACGCACGTCCCCTCGCTATATACCGTATCTATATATACACAGAGAGAGAGGGAGAGAGAGAGAGAGTGTCTGCTTTCGGTCCGAGCTCGAGTTTTCAGAGAAAACAGCTTTTCCCTCAGCGCGGGCACGTCGTGTATGTGCGCGGCTGAAGGCTAAACTAGACTGATTGGATTTAATGGAAGTTAATTTCGTTAGGGAATGATTTTGCGCCGCGGAGCTGTGCGGAGTTCGATTTTACATCAGCGACGAATACAATGCGCCGTTTTGTTTTATTCACCCCCCCCCACTCCCCGTGTTCCTGTTCTCCTTTTATTTTCTCCCGCCCCCGCAGCAGCGGCTTCTCTCTCTCTCTCTTTCTCTTTCTCTCCCTCTTATAGCGCGAGCTCGTAAAATTTTATGCGCGTCGACGAATGGTTTTGAATGAAGAGGAGCGCCGGGGAGATAAAGCACCGAAGAAAAAGAGAGAAAGAGAGAGAGAGAGAGTGCATTGATTAATTGCAGGCAATTTAACGGATATGGGAAGTAGCTATCGGTCCGTTGTTATGATAAAAAGCAAATATATTTATCCTTGCGCGGATTTGCTCGGGCGCTCGCGCGCGGATGTGAAATTAATTGGAATGTGGTGCTGCTGCTGCTGCTGTGGCGGGAAAGAATATAGATATAAAGATTTGCCTCTCTCGCTCTTGCTTTTCAATGAAGCTCGGCAATTATGTAAATAGACGTTTTAATATAATGAACGGTTTTATAATGCTTACAATTTAAATATATTTCCCGATAATATACACATTTGCGTTATATAGGAGTTCGATTCGCAATCAAAGAAATTGAACGGTCATAACTTATAGCGATTCGCTCGGTCCGTCTTGCATATTAAAAACGAAAAAGGAAAAAAAAAACGAGGGGAGCGCCACGTCTTTACGATCGCTCCGCCGTTCGACCCTATAAAATCAGTATTCCCCGAACAATAGAATTTTGCGCCAAGTTTATGACAATCCCGGGCGCGTCTCGCACAAAAGATTCCCCCAGGAATACTCGGATATAATTCAACGCGAAGCCCCATTCGTTATTTACAATATTTATTCCTCTTAAAATATTAATTTTCAAGCAATTTTCATCGATCCCTCTCCTCTTCGGGATAAAAAGAAAGTCCATACGTTTTGCGGTAATATTCGTAACCCTGGGGAAAGAAGAGAGTGAGTGAGCGAGGCTGGCGAAGCGCGGTTTGCTTTGAATTATTCACGCTCGTGTGTCGAAATCGATTAGGGCGAAAAGCGCGCGATTGGCTTCAACACGCGCGCTTCTATACACATGGAACGTTAAGCGTTGACTCTGACAAAAGACTTACATTTTGTGCAAATAGTTAGTAAGCGCACTTTTCAAAATTTTAGAAACGTATTAATTCTTATGAAAGAACATGATCTTTTTTAAGACATTTCATTGCTTGTAATCGACGGTTATTATTTTACGTCGTGACGGAGGTGCAATTTGAATGCGAGATTGTGTTATTATTGAAACGGTGCCGCGAATCTGGTATTAGCGCGATGCCGGGGCGGGGGCTGACTTTTTCTTTCTTGCTCCCAACGATTCTTTAATGAAGACACGAGTCGAGAGAATAATCAATCAAACAAGAGGAATTATCCATCTTGTTGGAGGGACAAGCAGTCTGAGTATTCAATTAGGGACAAGAAATCAGAGCGGAAAGTATACAGATTTTATCCGATCTGTCTGTTTGATGTACGATTAGAAGTTTAAAATCGGGGGAATGGATATTGCGGTCCTGTATTTATAGCATTGGTATATTTTTGATTGATGCTCTGTTTCGAAATATGACAGTAGATCGAGTTTTAAAAAGTATATAGGGTGTATATATGTTTAGACGAAAGCTAGTGAAAAATTTCACGGCACATTTTTCGCGTATATAAAAAGCAATAGGCGATCGCAAACTCGAGAGAAGCGCCGCGATAAAATTGCTGATGTCGTTATACCGTTAGGTCGATGCTTGCCACGCGGACCCGTCGTCCACATTTCCTTAATGTCTTCCGTCAATTTTTTACGCTGCTTCTTGTCCCGACGTGTGTACAAGGATGTTTATTCATCGCAATCGGATGTTCCGAGTGAAGTTTTTTTTTTTATACGCCTATACTATACAGGTCATACTTTTCTCTCCCTCACACGTGTTTCATTGCAACTCCTTCACGACGAAGACCAGCTGCGATCCTAATAATTTGCAATTCATTCCAATATTCTATAGTTACTTTCCCACGAATACATCTATCGATTAATCATCGCGAGCAGCACGCGCGTACGTCAATTTTCACCATACGCTATAATTACCGCGTGCAGGCGCATTATTCAGCGCTAAAAATGCTCGCGCGCACACATTCCCCGCCCCACATTTATTTATCAATAAATGCAAAAATATGCGCGAGCGCGGGAGAAGAAAAAAAAAAGCATCGCGGCGGCCGAACGCAACGTACACGCGGCGGCATGTATTTCCGCTCATACAACAAAGCTAATAACATGCGCGCGGTGCGGCGGTCGCGAGCCGTAGCGAGGATATGTCACACGTGGCGTCGGCGATCCCCGCAAATGTGAACGAACGATCGGCGCTTTTTCGCGTGTTTTATAGTCCAGCGGTGGCTTGTAGTAGAGGCGGAAAAAACTATCGGAAGCTCGTTATATGCTCGCGGGCCGCGCGAAATATGCATAACGCATTTTTCATATAATTCCTCCCCTGCTGCGAGCGTTTATTGGATTTCCTTTCGAGCGCGCGTGTATGTAGCGGATCGGTAAGCGGATCGAGCGAGAGAAACTCGTCGGGGCCATCAATTCGCGTCGACAAAGGACCGACACCGAGACAAATTCGCCTGATTATTACCCGTCTATATATGATGGGTGGTTTGATGTGTGTCGATCGAATCGGCCCGCTTGCAGCAACGAGGAACGGAAAGTTCATTAAGAGCGATGGACGATGACTTATTAAAGATTTATTGCTGATTTTTTTTTATGTCGATTTATAGACTATTTTTGCAATCGCAGCAATGACATTAGGGAGATCGTAACTCAAGTGATTCTTCAGATTTTCTTCTATTTCTATTATTTACTTGCGATATAACAATATCGTGTAATATACTCCTCGATGAAGGCGTAAAACGTGAGTTTAGATTAAAGAGGAGATTTTATATTTACAAAGTCAATGCACGTCGCTCTTACAATTAATGTTATAACGCTGTCGTTGCTAATTTGTTTTCGCGTTATACCCGAACAAAAAGTGTAATTTTCTGCTTTACTCGCTCCTTTAAAATTTATCTCCCCCATGGATCAACGTCATTCATATACGTACACAAGTTCATAAAAAATAATTCGCAGCGCGCACGATACCACATCGAATTTTAAGCAATTAATTAAACAATTAATTAAACAACCTTTATACCTCGATCAACCGTTCAATATATGAAACTTAATCTAATCGACAGAAATAGACCGTCAATCCTATAAGCGTGAAACCCCGCCAATCAGCCCGAGAAATCGAAAGAAGTGCGCAGCAGCTTTGGGCAAATTATATCGGACGCCTAATACACGAAAAGTCTCTGAATTCGTGGCGAAATCGTTGCAAACGCAGGCTTAAGGAAATACAGCGATGGGCGAAGGTGGTGAGGGGGTAGTGGCGATGCTGCGAGCCAGTCGGTCTCCTCGTGCTCACTTACGGCATCCTAATGAAATCTCTCCCCCTTCGAGGGCTCATTCAATTTCCTCAATGACGAAATGTACGTGTGCAGTCTATATATGTGCTGGTGCGCAAGAGAAAGAGAGAGGCTTGGTCGCGAGCGATGGATTCGGCGCGAAAGATTGCGGACGAGCTCGTCTATAGTGGCCTACTTTTTGCTCTCTCTCTCTCTCTCTCTCTCTCTCTCACTCTTTCTCTTCCTCTCTCGCGCTCGGCTGCTGGCGTATCCATCCCCCCCTTTCCATTCTCCCTGAACGACGTTGGCCGCGACTTTGATAAAGGCGAGAGCGAGAGAGCGGGTATATTCAGCCATTCATATAGCCGAGCGAGGCACGGACGGGGAAAACCGGGTCACGGACGCACCAGCCGAATGCATCGGTACTCTCCTCTCTTTCTCTTACGTACGTCGGTATAGGTGCAGTCCTATATATGTGTGCAGTGCATCGCTGCCTTTTTCCGTTCGTGGACCGATGCTGCTGCTGATGCTGATGCTCGCGCGCGCGCGCGCGCGCGTGTGTGTATACGGCTCCTTTTTTTCTCTTTTTTCTTTTTGCATCGGAGAGAAGAGTTGCCCGCGATAGGGTGTGGTTATTTCTCCTCTTCGCGATCGTACGTATCGCGCTGGGGGATAATAGAATGGATTGCGACGATGCGTATATACGGGATCGAAGCTTTGAATTTCAAATTATTGGGCTGGAGCGTATAAGAGAATGGTGAATTCTTACGGATGATTTTGGGTACGCAATGAAGTTTATTCCTCGACTTGTCCGTTACTGTACTGAAAGACAATTTGTTCTCTAATTGGGACTTGATATATACTTGATACCTTTTATATGATATCCTTATAATGTAAAATAATTGGAAATGAATTGCGGAATTTCGGTAATTGAAAACAAGTACTATGCGTATAATTGATTTTATAACAGAACGGGTAAAGCTGTCGATAAAATGTAATTGATTCGGTCGCGATAAGCTGCAGTGTCACTTTATGACCCACAAAAGCGAGAGAGAGAGATTGAGAAGAATAGGAAAAACGAGGTATCTCAAAAAACGAATTTGTGCGAAAAGTATATTTCAGTGCTGCGAGTTATTCGGTGTGCGCCGCATTTCCCGTCTCTTCACGTATAACAGAGGGGCAGAGAGGGCGGCCTCTTTCTTCGTTTTCTCATTCTTCGCGCCCCTTACTGCCCCCTCCCCGGAACCCGACTTCTACAGCTCGCCGCGAGAAAGAGGAGAGTAAAAGAGAGGCAAAGGAGGTAGTCGAGGAGCGAGGGAGGGAAAAAAATTGACTTTTGACCTGCCGAAAAATCTCGCTGGCGCACAATGGGCGACGAGCGACGAGCGACTACTACCGCGCACGACGATGCGCTCCAGCTCCAACTGCATTTCCGTTGCATTTCTCGAGATTGCGAGTTTAGTAGTGAAATGCGTCTGTATGTGAGAGAACGCGTAGGTATATATAGAGGAGAGATGAATGCCTTTTATATTAATCTGTATATACATAGAAGGGCGAGCGAGCTTTAACGCGAGTCGTTTCTTCTTTTTCTTTTTATATATATATATTGATCCCCCTGCGGGCTATTTCGATAACATTGTAGTAAATATAATTTCATGAGGAATGCCGAGGAGCGGCCGAACGATATTGCCAGGGCTTTTGCACGACCGCAGCTCAGCTATTTAATTTCTTCTGGGCTGCATATATATATACGTTTTTACGATTTCGCGCAGACGGTGCTGCAGATGAAATTATTCGAATTTACGAGTTCTGGCCTTATCGGAGTTTTTTCGCGAGTGTGGAAAATAGACCTTGATAGTCGAGGACAGGGACTGCGTTCTTTTCATAAAAGGATTCTTCTCGAAGTTTTGTAGAATAAAGACGTATTATCAATGATTGTAATTTTTCCACATTCATCATTTGTGAAAGGGATAGGTTGTTTTCTTAGAATGGATCAAATAGTATTGTACTAGATTAGTTCAGACTATAACTGGCTATTCCACTTTATTCGTCCAGCTTTTAATCTGTATATTTCCCAAGTAGGCCTGATAATCTGTTACTACTTAATCCAAGGCAAACGATTCGAAATTATTCCATGTCTGTTACTACTTGTTCATTTATAGAGAGCACAGAGTAATGTGACACTCGGTTATTCTATCGATACGTTTATATATATTGCTATTTGATTCTGTGCGCATTGTCGTTGCAATAAACCTGCTCACAACAAAAATTGTATTTATTCATAGCTTTTCATTAACTGTTACATAGAATAAAATACACACAAGACGACTGTAAATATACTTAGTATTTCCATACTAATCTTATCGCCAAACACCACCTGAAACATGACCCCAGTCGACCGTAAAGTACCTTGTAGTTGCGCATAAAGCGTGTGTGCAAAATACCAGGCAATCCTGGATCTCACGCGTCGTTTAGCTGCAAAAATAACGTTAAAAACTCGTTTTCGCAACGGTGCCGGTGAGTAATTTTACCGCGGCAAACAAAAAAAAAAAGAAAAAACACCGCACACCGAGCAATAATTCATAATACTCCGCTTTCAGCGCCACGTCCAATCTTCCTGTCCGACGTTCGTCGAACTCGCGCCACTAAAATCACCCACCATATACCGAGACCGAAGGAAAAAAAAAGGTCACTCATTTTCTCCACGTTACACGAGCGATGGTCGTAAAAATAAAAAACAAAATAGAAGAGATTAAAACCCGGGCTCTTAACGAGTGATCAATGCGAGAAATACTTACAGCCCCGATAGTTGGACAATTCAACTAAATGCGATTGTTCAGTCGGTGCAAACGTAACGCGAAATACACATTCCCTCGCCCGCCTCTGTCGCTTTTTACTATTTAACGGCGAAGAGGCGATCGGAATGAGCGAAAAGCGATGAAGGTATATATACAAACGCAGCGCGACGCGCCAAAAGAGGAAGAGAGAAAAAGAGAGGGAACTGCTATACTGGTTCGTTATGGTTCAGCGACGAGAGGAATTCACGCGGCCATGTGCGTGTGTGTGTAGAGAACGCGCGAGGCGGCGCAAAGTGCAGCTGCAAAAAAAGGGGGCCACGGCGGCTGGAGAAACAAAAAGTATAGCAGGCATAGCGTCGCGCGAGCCCGTTTCGCTCATGCAGTCATGCCTGTGTTCCTGTATATATATATACAGACGTGTACGCGAAATTCGTGTATACGGACATATGCGAGAAACCGAGAAAAGTGTCGTCGTGCACTCGCGCGCATCGTTAAACTCGCGTTATGCGTATAGCTGTGGAGCGCCGATTAATGCGATCGCGCGACATTATCTGCTGCTTTTGAACGAAACGTGAGTGTTCATTATCTGGGATTCCGTATTTGTTTCACTTATGCTTGGTTTTGGTTTTTTTAAAGGTGCAGGCTTGTAGAATGGGAATGTTTTTCTTTTCCGGCTATTGTTGTGTATAGTACGTTCGGCATTAATGCCAAATTGATTCTGCCTGTGCGCTCGGGAACTTTTTATAAGCGATTTTCACTATTCCGTTTTATTGCGCGGACAGAGAGTATATAGACAATAGTTCAATAAAGTTTTTACGCGCCGATATTATTCAGCCTTTTTACGTGACAAACTGTTCTCAAAGTTACAAAGAATAAATTGCAAAGTATCGTCGCTCGTAAATTCTGAAAACACACTTTATCGAAATATAACTATATTACAGTGTAATGAATAAAATTATCTTATACAATTTATTTTGTCCCGTCAACCAGTCGCGTATACTCGCAGAAGCTGTAAGCGTGAGCTCTCTTTTGTTGCGAAATTAACCCTCGCCCCGTTGTAACGAGCCTCGAAAACCGGATCTTCATTAGCTAGCACCGTAAAAAAAAAGGATCCCCTGTAACTCGTAACAATGCCTCTCTCTCTCTCTCTCTCTCTTAACCTTATATCAAGTATACAAAATGCAGAGAGAAGAGAGAGAGAGAGAGAGAGAGAGAGAGAGAGAGAGAGAGAAGAAAAAATAGGTATATACGCACGCGAAAGTGCAAAGCAGCCGAGAATCTTAACAACGGTCGGGTGTCCTGTGTCGTCGCGCGTCACCCGGCGTTACTCGATACATGCCAGTGCTGGTAGTCGGCAGGAGTCGCGAGGATTTCAAAAGCAAGACGATCTCTTTGTCTAGTTATGTGCGCGCGCGCGTCGGAGTGAGATAGGGTTGGAGGAAGACGTAACGTGGAAGAAAAGCCTTGTTAAGGTGTTCAAAGAGACGAGGGATCTCACGCTGCGTATATATGTACTAAGGCCAAAAAGTGTGTGCGTATCCGGCAATGTATACACGTGCGAGTGTATAATAATAACGGCGCGCGACGTCGTTCAATTACCGATTAACATCCACCCGCACGGTCGATGCGCGCGTGCCTTGAGTAATTGGATGCTTATACGCTAGAATGCGCTGCTGCGCCTATGTATAATGTAGTGCACGAGGTATACATCCATAGCTCCCCGTTCATGTATGTATGTATATTGGCGATGCCGTGCTGTGTGCGGTGTTGTATATATGTATATATATTGTTGGGGAATATCCTTTTCGGCGCTCGCTATACGTGTCTTGTAGAAAAATAATATACCGATCCACTCCTTTTCATTAGAAGCGTGTTCGACTTGTAACGATATACTCTTTTGCTATCCCTTTCCTTGGTCTCTTAATTTGTTGTAATACATTATTATATTTTGGTATTCAATAAAACAAGCTTGGAATGCCGCATGCCTGCTTCTATATTCTAAGTATGCTAGGTCAAGGTATAATTAATTGGGATGTATAATATATATATAATTATGTATATAATGTGTGGCATATATGTGTATATATAGAATAGTCAATGTGTGTGTGTGTGAGTGCGTCTGTATGAGAATGTTAAGTACATGAAGCTTGAGTCTGATGTAGGCATTAAAAAATTGCGTGTATACGAGTGTGTTTGTTGTAAAAGAATAAACCAAAACGAAATAAAGAGGCAACGAAAGAAGTGATTGACAATTGGTGTAGTGAATATGTGTGTGAAAGAAAGGGAGAAAGAATCGAGTATCTGAGCACAGCTGCTGTTTTTTTCCTCGGTTCATACTCTTGTTTTTATTTTTTATTACATGACATCGCGTGTCTTCGAGCTTACGGTTCTATACTTTCTCTCTTTCTTTCGTTTTTGGCTTGATGTTGTACTTGTGTATTTGCGAATGTTTGAGGGTTTGCGTGCGTGTTTGTTGTGCGACTGTTGCTTAGCTCAGTCGACTCATCATCTCATTATAATGGAAAATCAAATGAATATTGGTTTAGAAAAGAAAAAAAAATAATTCAATACAATATGTATACGCTACACCCTAAGGGGATATTTGTATATAAAAGATAATATACGCTATTGCGCCTACTGTATATATAATATATTATATGTAAATAATTGCGATCATGTACGATGCTGATAATATATATATAT
>UELU01137953.1:0-18812 GCA_900490025.1 Megastigmus dorsalis | reverse complement strand
GTGTAGCTACTCATTTCGCAGTACAGTGGCTTGCGTTTACGTTAGAGATGGTTTAAGGATACATAAATATGATCAAACGTTTGCAAAATTTTTGCGGTTCACATATATGTACTGGGTTTTGGCATTTATTATAACTATTAGCAATAAACAAATAATTTTGTTAACAGAGTATGATCACTAAGATTCAAAAGCGAATATGTGCGCCTGCTCAAGAGATCTAGGGATTTTTTTCTTTATACAACTTTCATTTAAAAACAGTTACTACACTAAATAAAAAAAAATAAAGAAATAAAACAATTTAATATATTTTCTAATGATTATTTCTCCTTAGTAATACAGGCGAACAACATTGGGTCGGCGGATAAGGAGGTTTTGTTAAAGAATGTCATATACTCAGAAATTTTATAGATCTATCATTAAAAAAAAAAAACATTTTTAAACAATTATTATATTACATCTATGTATTATAGCGCGGGCGAAGCCGTAACGGGGGGTGCTAGTTCTTTATAATCTTCATCATTTTTGGTATTCCAAGGAATTCCATGATAATTGCGCTGTACCCAACAGTTTATACCTTTGTGTTTAGCTGGCAATTCTTGCCATTCTATTGGTGGTTTAAAAAGAAACACATGCGTTTCTCGATTAAAGTTTAGTGGAACTATAGCGAGTTCCTTCACAATGAACTTGTTGGCAGGTAGCTTAAAGCCTTGTACATCCACCAGGTACTCCATCGTAACCGACTAATAAAATCAGTTGTATTCTACTTTTATAGAGTTATCTCCTCCCTAGCAGCAAAAATCTTTATTGTACTATTCTAATGTCTCCACTCATTGGGTTATATTCTACAATTCGATGGTGTAAAATTAAGCAGTAGGCTGATGTCCCAGCTGGAAAATTTTCTTTCGCTTCAAATTCGAGACGCACATCAACTGAAGCCTGTTTTAGTGATTCATTTTGCTTCGAACAATCGATAACAATGAGGGGAACATATTCTATATAATTTGCTTTTTTAAGCATTGGTTCTACAGTTTCTTTTCCGTAATATGCATTTTGAAAATTGGTATACATACTATATAGTACAGCATATTGATATTGTTCAATGTTAACATTGAGGTTGCCATAAGGATAGTATTGTGAATTGAAATAGAGTTTAACATTGCTTATGTTACAATTATCAAATCGACTTGCATTAACTAATCTCTGTCCTTTACGATTAGTCTGAAAGCTTAAAATGACAAAACGAGGTTTCTCTAACTGATTCGAGGTTTTAACAGTCCAGACATGCTTTGATGTTGTAGGTAATAGTGGATACTCATAGAGTTCCCAGCCACGGAAACTCAAACATCTAGTTAGAGATAACATAAATCTATTGGCAGTATTTCGACAAGATGATGTGAATTTGAAACACTTGTACAACGATCACGTCAACTGCGACATGACTTGCGCAGTTTAGAGATTTCTGTTCGAAATGTTGGCGAGACGACAAGTATGGATTTATAGTGTTGATTGTTTTGCTATAAATATAACATCTGCATAAGTTTAAAGGATAGTAGCGCTAACATGATGAATGACATACAACGAGAGAAGAATGTACTTAGTCAACTCGTGAAAGCTCGCGATGCGATTAAACGCAAGTATTGATTATTAAAGTTTGGAAGAGATACCATTAATAAGATTAATAAGATTAATAAGAAATAAGACGAAAAACTGAAGAAATTTTATGAATTTATGCAGTTTTGGAACTCAATTTATTATTTAACTAAAAAATTTTAATTTACACAACTCTTCATACCATAATGACATCAATTACAAACAATTTAAGACCAATTACATCAAAATTGATCAATCGGGTGGACTTTTAGGTTACGCCAAAGCCAAATTTTTTAAACTGACACAACATAAGATAAAATGGGCATAGAGGCTTCTACTAGAGCTCATTTTGTCAGGAATCCAATATACTTTTAGAATATTATGTGAAAATTTTACTAATTATTATAATTCTTTTGTTTTAGGTGAATGAACATCAAAAAATTTATAGGTGTATACCTCCTTAAATACAGTTTTTTATTACTATTTTATAAAAAAAAGTTTAATCATGGCTAATGATCGGAAGAACGAAGGAAAAGCAGAATTACCTAACCTCTTGTTGTGCACCACGTACGCTCTCAACTAATCAAATACGAAGAGAATCTGCATCGATCTTGAATACAACAGAGGGTATTATCTCGAGGTTGTTAAATTGGCTAGCTCTAATGTTATGTACAAGAATGTGACATTCAACTCAGTCAGTTGGGAAATGTTCAAGGATAATTTCGACGGAATAACTGCATATTTTCAAAATCCTTACGCTTTCTATCAAAATTTTGGGACATCAGGTAAAATATCACTACCTAATCACGATGTAAACTTCACTACATCATTCGGGACTAAATCAATCAGCATTGATGGGCGGGCCACCCCAGAGAAGATGGAGGACACTCAAGAAGAAGGGCAGAGAGTAGATCCAATCGAACCAGCCTGGTGGTTGCTAACCTCGACTTTCTCAAAGAACAAGCTGGTTTGGTTAATTGTTCTGTCGACATCATATACAAATATCTAAAAGATAGGCTTGCCAATGAAGAACCAGAAGAGCCAATACGGCTTGTCAACGATTTTAAAAAGTTTAAACATTTCTATTGACTACACCATTCCAGCTTGGGAGATTTAATCAAAGAAAAAACTCCAGATGATAATTGTAACTAGAAAAATTATTACTTAAAAATTGTTTTATTAGAAATTTTGGCTTATTCATTACCTATGATTGTAAAGGACTTAAACGATTATGAAATTTAATGTATAATGGACAAAAATAAAAAAAAATTACTTATATACCTGTACAATTCCTTTGCATTATTTGCTTTTTTTTTCATTACTTGTATCTGCATCTTCATATACTTCCTCAATATATAACAACTAGAATGAAAAAAAATGCATGCAGTAATTTTACGTTTTACCTATATAAGAACTATCGAACGCTCTACCGCTGAAAAAAAAATGTATGAATATAATGTGCAGTATCGCCCATCAACGGCTCATTCGTCCTTAGCTCGTCGATCATGATGGGTCAGAACAGCAGCAGCAGGACAACCAACATCAGTACCTATAACGAACACACTCAGCTTTTAAACAAGGACTGAAAGAACTCCGTAGTCTTTACGCAGTGGAAGGAATATTCTAGAAAAAATTCTTCGAACACCAAATCATTATCGGAGTGCAACGGATATAAAAAACTTAAGTTTACTAAACCTTAACCTCAACAATCGGTCCTTTTCAGGACCAACACAATATACTGTACATAGAACAAACCTTTATTAAAATATTTAAACCATTTTTGCATACATTAATTTACCATATTCCCGAAAAAACTTATGTATGTTGCATAAACACATCTCTCTCTCTCTCTCTTTCTCTCTTAGTCAGCATTTCAGTCGCATTTGAACCATCGAGCAGGATGGATCGGAGCAGCAGCAAGTAAGTATCGATAGGTCAGC
This sequence comes from Megastigmus dorsalis, assembly GCA_900490025.1. Classification (NCBI taxonomy): domain Eukaryota; kingdom Metazoa; phylum Arthropoda; class Insecta; order Hymenoptera; family Megastigmidae; genus Megastigmus; species Megastigmus dorsalis. The sequence goes on along the minus strand of UELU01137953.1, from coordinate 15,282 downwards.
GGCCTTGCTCAACTCTCTGACGGTCGAGCGCACTACACCAGAGATACCGTATACCCATAGATATAGCAAGGCAGTAATACCCCCTCTCTTACCACCATCAATCCGAACTGTATAGCAGAGCGCCCAAATATCCTTCATCCAGCGTTGGGCTCCACTCGCACAGTAGGTGTGGAGAACGCGCTATACTGGTCTCCTCTCTCCCTCCACACTCCTCTACTCCCTAGCCCTCCACGCACAGTCCAAGCTAGAATCCCCCTTCCCGACGCGCTATTTCTGAATTTTCTCCTTCCACTACCCCTTCCACCACCACTGTCTCGCTATACCTATGTATTAACTACTGTCAAATGTTCGTCCCGTCTCTCTCATTACCTTGGATATAAATTTGCAAATGCCGGGATGCCACCAGTATCTAACACGTCGCGTACGTCATTAATTTAGAGGCAGAAAAGGAGGGGTCCCAAGACTGAACCCTGTGGGACTCCTAAATTCGTGGCTAACCATGATGACTCGCCACCTGGAATGGTAAAAAATACCTGCTGTATATTAGAAAAATAGGAGTTTATCCACACAAGTGCAGCCCTGGAGAACCCCATATACAGTAGTATATCGAGCAGACGCGATGACAGTATGGTGTCAAAAGTCTTACTAAAGTCGAAGAGAAGCAGTAATGTAACTATTTTTTTGTCAATACCCTTCCGTATGTCTTCTGTTAGATTCAGTAGTGCAGTCTGTGTAGAGTGAAACGGTATAAATCCGGTCTGGCAAGGGTCGAGTATACGAGCGACTGCAAGATGTTCCTGCAGCTGCTCGTAGGCTATCCTCTGCAGCACCTTTGAAAGAAAGCATAAAATCGCGATCGGACGAAAATCCGTGGGAGAAGAAGGTGTTTTACACTTTTTAAGCGGGATAACCAGTGCCTTCTTCCAAAGGGCCGGAAAGATGCCTCTAGAGAAAGAACAGTTAAACATCTTGACAATTAGATTTCCAATTACTGGAAGTGCTTTTACAAAAACAATATGCGGAATGCCGTCTACCCCTCGTGCCTGTGATAAAAAGTGCGAGATAGCGAGAATAACATCACTTAAATTTATATTTTTGAAGCGAAAACCTTCATTCGTAGCTTGGGAAATTATTTTCTCGCATTCTGCACTATCATCCCGAGGAGATATAGACACCCCAGCAAAATGATTGTTGAGCTCGTCCAAAGAAAAGCCATTGAGCTCCCCTTCACGTCCGGGCAGAAGCCCCAGCCTCCTCAGCTGTTTCCAGACATTTCCACTAGCAAGAGCATCGAACAGTCTGTTATGGTAGTAAGACGTCCTTGCAATCTCAGTACATTCATCAGTCTACCTTCTGAGCGCATTGAAAGCCTCGAGAAGCGACGTGTCCCTTGTACGTTTGTAATCTCTGTATTCAGAAGAATTCACAGAGAAATATTTATTGCAGTAAGCAATTACAACATCAACGATGTTATGCTTGCTATGAAAAGGAGCCGGGATACTGCGGCCATCAATGACGTCGTCGTTGTCATCCGTTAGTATGACGTCAATCCATGTGTCCGACGTGGGCGTAAAATGTGTGGGACCGAGCTGGACCAGTTGCAGAGATAGTTCAGCAGTAAGTTTGCGCACAAACTTTGCATCATCACCATCACTGAGCAAATCGGCATTCAGATCACCCATGATAATTTTATGACTATAGTCAAAAGAAAAGGTTCGCAGTTTATCTAAAAAATCAGAGTTCATTGTGAACGGAATCTTTGGTGGTCTATAAATAACTGCAGCAAATGCAGGAGTCACCGTATTGAATACTACAAAATATATATTCTGGTATACCCGGCTTGTCACTCTGTACGGTGTCGCTTGTGGCTAGTATTTCACATTTGAAATGTGACTTGATAAAAAGTGCCACTCCTGTTCCTCTAATGTTCCGATCTTGCCTAATAACTTTGTAATCCCTGATCTGAATGACGTCGTCATCTACACCTGGACCCAGCTAGGTCTCAGCAACACCGAAGAGGTCGTAGGACAAATCATCAGTTCGCATTCAAAAAACCCGCACGCAGCATCCCCTTAACTCTAGCAAGCTCTCCAGCAGCAGAACTATCTAGTCATTTATTATTTGATTGATTCTTATTATCTTTGGAGACTTTATTTTTATTATTATTATTATCGTTCTTTTCCTTTTTCTTTTTCTCATTGCTGATATTACTATTTATAGAACTTCGTTTTGTATTTATATTTGTAGAGCTTTTGAAATTTTTGTTTTTCAATTTTCTTTGTTATGGTTTTGGTTTTTGCGATGATTTTGTTTAATTTTAAAACATTACGGTTGAGGTTCAGTTGAGTAGATATTTTTGAAGATCAGAAGAAGTAGCAAGAACGTAAACCCTCTCACCAACACGCATTTTGACAAAGAACCTGCCTCGCCTGTGCCAAACGTGTTTAAAATCAAGTTTCTTAGCGGTTGATTTTAATTTTAAAAAGTTTTTATATACAGTTTTTTCCAAAAATTCATTGATAAAAATCGTGGCGACAGGCAAGGCAGGTTCCTCCCTGAAAAGGCTTAAATCCAGATCCTTGGTGTTTAGCGTAGTAAACTCAGTCTTTGCATTCATTAAATCAGCGATGAACCCGCTGCTGGAAAGCTGAACTAACACAGAGAAGTTTTACCCCCCGAATCGCCTCCGTTTTTGGAAGGATTGAGAGGTGTGACTGTTAGTAGACTATTTTTGGTAAATGTCGGTAGGACAGTGCAGTTCGAGTGCAATATTAGAAGCAGAGCAGTCAACCGAACTCGAGATTACGAGAGTCGCGCACTCGGCACTGCCGTCACCAGTAATTTGTGTATATTCTGTGTTTTTGTGTGCTTGTGTGTCACTAACAGGAATTTCCTGTGCGTTAATACCATTGTTATTGTCATTTGTTAGTGGGTCATGAGTAGTTAAATCGGAATCGGTTTGCACCACGGCCGCCACCCCAGTGGTAATATTGTCAAAATTGTTATAGACCGCGTCAAATTCTTCATTTAGTTTGGTATCAAGTGTCGTTAACTTATTCAAAATTTTTAACTCCAAAACATTGAATTTATTTTCAATAATTAATTTTAAGTTTTCCTCTATATTCTCAATTTTTTCTTTAAATTAGCATTTTCGTCTGCCAGTGCAGTCCGATTCGCCAGAAGTTCCACCAACATTGAGTCCTGGTTTTGTACAACACCAACAAGATTGTTCAGACCTACACAAACTTGTTGGATTTTACTCTCTATAGCCGGTATAAAATTGAAAGGTTCCTTCAAGAGATCGAGTCCGTCCAATAGAGCTGCATATGTGTCGGACTGAGATAGTTTCGAAACTGCTAGTGACTTGTTACTAGCGGTACCACTGCGAGGGGCAACCGCCATGCCACTCGCAAGGCTTGTCAGCGATCGATTGCTGTTACATACAGTACTGCTTAAATGTCGAGAAATAATACTACAACTATTGTTTGCATCTGAGAGATTCGGTATGTTAAGTTTTAAAGGAGTAGAATAAAGCGCCGGATCATCACTGCTATTATTTGAACCATGTGTACTAATACTATCTTTGTTTTCTTTACTATTACCTTTGCTTTTAATTTTGCTATGGTTAGCGGCAGCGCAAGATTCACAGTAGTATTTACAATTTTTATTGGCAGTTTTAGCCTCAGCCACTGTCCATTTATGGCAGTCAGAATGATAAATTTTTGTACAAGTTTTGCATTTAATTAATGTAGAATTTTTTTTAATTGTTTTTTTACACTTTAAACAGGAGGTTCTCTGAGCCATACTCAATGAAAATGGTAATTTAGTGAGTAAAATAGTTAAAAGGAGTTAAAAACAAATAAATGTAAATAGTAATACTGATAATAATGATAAATAATAATAATATCGCAATAATAATTTATTTATTTAATTATAAACGGGAGTTACCCTTTACATATGAAAATACATCAAAATAGAAACTAATATGTAGGTAGAATGTACTGAATCTAAATTACTTACATAATTAAATTACGTACAATATTCATTCCATACTCTTCATAGTCTAAAGGCAGGAGAATTATATGTTAATAAGTACCTTACACGCCTAATATCATAATTACATGCTCTCAGTTCAAATAAATTAGCAATATCCTGATGTTTATTGCCTGACCTTAGAAATTTGAACATAAATGATAAGTCATTCAAATCATGGATCGACTTGTTGCTATGCAAACCAGCAGCCCGAGACACAACACTATAGTTGTGATCAAATCAATCCATAGGGGTAAAATATCTAAAATCCAGGTGCCGGAGAAAACGGTGTTGTACTCTCTCCAACTTTTTTATTGCATATTCAAAGTAAGGTGTCCATATAATTGAGGCATATGTTAATTGAGGCAAAATCCAACTATTAAATAAAAGAATCAATGATCGAGAATCTACAAAATTTCTGATATTTCTACATATAAAACCCATTAAATTCATAGCCTTTGAAGTAATTATATCGATCTGATCATTAAATGATAAGTTTTCATTAAAAAGTACTCCAAGGTCCCTAATACACTTTACTTTTTCCAAAATATGTGACTCCATCATATATTCAGTGTTTACTCTTTTAGATCCTTTAAATAAAGTAACTAATTTACATTTACTATAGTTCAACTTCAAACCATTTTTTTCAGACCATTTTAGAAAATCATTTAAAGACTGTTGCAACTTAAGGCTAACCGTAACAGTATTTATCGTATTAAATAGCTTGACATCATCCGCATAAAGCAATAATTCACACCCTACAACCTTTTTAACATCATTAATAAAAATATTTAATAAATAAGGTCCAAGGTGCGAACCTTGCGGAACGCCAGATGTTACATCAAATAGTGTAGATATGATGCCTTCAAGCCTTACAAAACTTGTTCTGCCGCTCAGACAAGAGGACAGCCATAGCAACAATGAGCCTCTAATTCCGACATTGAACAACTTACCAAGCAATCTACTATGACTGACAGAATCAAATGCCTTGCTAAAATCAATATAAACTACATCTACATTATCTCCATTATCAAGAGCATTATTAACAAAGTTAGAAAATAACAACAAATTAGTTACCGTAGAACGGTCTTTTATAAACATTGTGTATTATCACCCTCCATATTTTTTACGAAATTGTTAATTAATATTTGTTTCAATCTTAAGGGTCAAGTATCACGAAGAAAAAAAAAACTTTTTTATCTTCAATTTTTAAAACTCTGCAACGTTTCGCCGGTATGGATGCCGGCCCCCTCAGGATATTTTATTTAAAACACAGAAACACATTACACTATTGTAAAAATTAACAATATGTTATAAAATGAAAGTATTTACCAAGTAACAATAATTTATTCTCTCTACTACATATTCTCTACTACTAAAGTTAATTTTACTGTGCGCCAAATATGGCTTGTCACTGTACCGTTTTCGTACGTGTTGAATTCAAAACTGTATACAAACTTTTATCGTTGGCTGAAGTACATAATCATCACTTAGTCAATTCTCGGAAACATCCTATTTAGCTTCCTATATTGGCGACTTAAAAATTGTGTGTCTTCTACTCTATTAATAGTATTGTCATCCATGTTTATATACAACATTTCTGACATTAGTCGTTTTTTTTAATTAGTTTCTCTATCTAAAATTTTCACATTCTCCCAGTCAAATGCATGTAAACAATTATGAACAATATGTGACGGAACTGGGAGTGAACTACTTTTACAATTTTTATGTTCATTAATTCTCTCTTTTAATGTTCTTTTTGTTTAACCACTATAAGAAGCTGTACAATCTTTGCACTTAAAACTATATACTACATTAGTTCATCCCACTTTTGTGATTTATCTTTCCCTAATTTTACTATAGTATTTAATTTCTTGTTTAGCTTTGGAACAATCCGAATATTATATTTATTGAATTTTATACGACATTTTTTGAAAAATTCTTCATTATATGGAAGTGATATTGTACATACAGGTTTTCTTTTACTGGATTTTTCTTTCTGTGTAGAAAATGATATTTTTCTTATTCTATTTTTTATACAATTATTAATAAACTCAATCGGATATTTATTTTTAAAGAGAATGTCTTTTCTATTTTTAAATTATCCTCGTGAGATTCTTCGTCTGATAATAATATAGCTCTATCTACTAAATTTGAAACAATATTTCGCTTTTGACGTAAAGTATGGTTAGACAAATAATTTAAAATTCTACCTGTACATGTTGATTTTTGATACCAATTTTTCTTAATTTTATTGTTTTTTATAGTTAAAGAAATATCTAAAAGGTTGATACTATTTTCTGTTTGAATTTCATGCGTGAATTGAAAATACTGATTGTATCCATTGAATACATTTACAACTGTTTCAATATGTTCTTTTTTTAATACAGAGAATAGTGTCATTCACGTAACGGTAATAGAATAACGGTATACAATTATGATTTATTTTCAAAGATTTTAAACAGCTAATCTCTAAGTCCTCCATCACTATATCTGCAAATGTGGGAGAGACAGGAGAACCCATTGGAGTACCAAAAATCTGTTTATAGATTATATTATTGAATTTAAAATAAGTGTTATAAAATAAAAACTTTACTAACTCTATTATTTCTAAAAATGGTATTCTACTTTTTTGATGTATTTGAGAAAACCTTCTATCTGTACTATTTAGAACTAACTCACATGGCACCATTGTAAATAGTGAGCTTACATCAAGTGAGATTAATATATAATAGTCTGGAATTACAATGTTTGAAAGTTTTTTAATTAATTCTAAACTATTGACAATATATGAAGCTGGTTTTTTAATACAATGTTTTAGATCTTTATCTATAATTTTTGAAAGAAAATATGTGGGACTATTTACTGATGATAATATTGGTCTAAGAGGTATATCAGGTTTATGTACTCTTGCTAATCCATATGCTTTTGATAAAACGGTATTTGTTTGTGTTAATTGAAATTTTGAGTACTTATAATCCAAATAATCGTTATTTTTTAATTTTGTTAATATTTCATAAACATTTGATTGTAACGATTTTAGCGGATTCTTTTTTACTATTTTATACACTTCTCCATTCTGTAAAAGAGTTTCCATTTTTTATTATAGTCGGATACATTCATACAAACTGATAAATTACCCTTGTCTGCGTAAGTGAAAAATATGTTTGGGTTCCCGTTAAGAAAAACTTTTGTTCTTGACAGTTTTTTAGCAATTTCACGATCTTGTATAGGAATGTGCCTCTTGTTTTTAATCGTCATTTTTAAATTTTGAATCAACGAATCTCGCAACTTATTTTTCACTTCATCACGAATATCTGTATTACTTAAATTGTATTCCAAATTTTTAATACTATCTACAACGTCTTTTTGGTTTAGTTCTTCTTTAACATTGAATTTGGGCCCCAATGAAGTGATTTCATAAACATAATCTGGAATTTATACGTCGGATAGATTTTTCACCCAACTAATTTGACTAAATTCTGGACTCTTAGTTGTTTGTTTTTCTAATAAACCTTCCAATTTTTTATTTAGATTTTCACAGACTCTATTATAAATTTTATTGCTTTTTTCTTCCGTGAGTTTATGAAAAATTTTTTTACCTTGGTCATTAACATTCAAATTTTTTACTCTTTTAACTAACCTATTAACATGTTTTGTGATAAAATCAATGTGAATGTGTAAATTTTCGATTTCCAATTTTAGTAATTTTTTTGAGACACTCTTATTTAACCTGTTAATTCATTTTTTACAATACAAACTACGAAATACAGAGTATTTTGAGAACCTAGTAGAATTAAATAAATGTGTCGGTAACATATTTAAACTTCCACAACGCAGAAGGAAATTGAGTTGAGCTTTTGATTTTGCAAGTTCGTGTCTAACCGTAGTCCACTTAAAAATTCTTACAGTACTGCGTCCATGTGTTCCATATAGTTGTTGAAAGATACTCCTCCCTGGTGGAGTCTGGTCGTTGTTAGATCGTAGACCGATATAAAATTGTGTATTATCACCCTCCATATTTTTTACGAAATTGTTAATTAATATTTGTTTCGATCTTAAGTTGTTTCGGTCTTTTATAAATTCATGTTGTTCCGATATTATTACTGGTATTAAGTAGTCAGACAATTTATCAATACCAACGCATCAAATATCTTCGCTAAACAATTCATAATTGTTATAGGCCTGTAATTTTTAATATCATTTTTTGCATAATATCACATATCTGGAAAACAACCTTCATTCATAGATTGATTATACAAAATCTGCAATGGATTAGAGAGTGCACCACAACAGCTTACAACAAAAGACAAAGGTATAAAATCAGGACCTGAACTCAATGTGCTTTACATATTCTTCATCATTCCAACAACATCATTCTCTGAAAATTGAAGCAAGTCTAAAGTGCTATTACCCTCAATCGGTTCTAACACAGATACGTTATCACGATTAAATGTTGATTTAAAGAACCTAGCAAATAGTTCCACTGTTTGCTCCCCATTCACACTTTTAACATTATTAAAGAACATATTCAGAGGTATACCTTTGTCATCTCTAATATTATTAATATACGACCAAAATATTTTAGAATTCTTTTTCAAACAAGATTCAATACTACGACTATAATTAACAAAACAGTTCTTAGATAATCTAATAGCCTGGGTACGCACTTTTTAAACTCAATATAATCCGACATTGTCTTATACATTTCCCATTTTCTATGAAATTTCTTTTTTTCAAAGATTATATTCTTAAGCTCAGATGCATACCAACATGGAAATTTCGAGTTATGATAACGTATTTTCGGGACGTTCGAGTTAATAATTGCATAAATACTATTATAAAATAAAATACATTATCATTTACATCAACAGAACACAGTAGATCGTTCCAATTAATTGAGTTTAGATCATTATTTATTCTAGAATAATCTACATTTTTAAAGCTATACTGAAAATTATCAAAAGTTAAAGTACTGACACTAGATAAATCAGTCTCAAAAAATGCTGGAGGATGATGCTTATCCACCTCAACTAGAAAATCACAAGATTCAATCCTCTTGAATTTACAATCAGCAAACAGTAGATCCAAAGTGTATCCCTTATTAAAAAAGAAGTCGATCCAGTTTATTATTTACACTCCTTACATTTTGATAATAAAACACTAGTCCATTCTTCCTAAAAAAATTTTATCAGCTCTTGAATGCTGCGTGTCATCTACAATTTTCGGAATAAAATTTTGAAAAATAATTTTCTTTTTATTTTCTGGATGCTACATGTTATAATCATTACAGGTGTCCTTTAATTTTTTATATAATTTACGCTCACTATCTGTTTGATCTCAATTAACATTAACATTACCCGGCAATTTGGAACGATTACTCAGAATATAGAAAACAACCATCTTAGAACTGAGTCTAATAATAATAGAGAGAGAACCTGCAGGTTTAAAAATTCCAACTTGACGAATCGACTGAATGTGAATATGGTTACCAAACACAGACAAAATATCCTCCACTTGTTTTCTGTCCTTAGAAAACAAATCCTTAGCAGAATCTTTAGAAGCTCTTACAATTTCTTTAACATTAAACATAACAATGTTAGAAGATTTATATTCTCTCAGATTTACTTCCTCCATTACTTTAGTAATACCACTAACATCAGAAGGATGATAACCTTGCTGTTGCTCTTTGACTTCAGTAAGGCCTTTGATACCATCTCTACTTCGAGACTGTTGAGCAAATTACGCGATCTCGGGTTCTCGAGGTCTGCACTCCTGTGGATTAAGTCGTATTTACAAAGCCGTCCTCAACGCGTTTTATCTAAAAATATTTCTTCTTCGCAGGTTGAGACAAATTTAGGTGTACCACAGGGGCCAGTTCTCGGGCCTTTGCTCTTCAGTGTCTATATCAATGTCCTTAAAGACCTCTTTGATCGTGGGACGGTCAAGCACATTTTATATGCCAGTGACCTCCAGATTTACCTGCAAGTTCCAGCGGGTGAACTTCTGGAGGGCATAGTTCGCCTGTCTGATGCAGCACGATTGGTGTCGATGTGGGCCGAACGCTTGTCCCTCCGTCTCAATGCTGGCAAGACCAAAGAAATTTTATTTGGTTCTCGTAAATACGTTAATGACTTGGTCAAAATGGGATTGCCAGACGTTGATATGGGGGGAAGTGCTTGTACCTTTTTCCGACGCCGTCGTGAGCGAATAGTAAATTAACGTGGAAACCGCAGGTCGATTGTTTAACGAAAAAAAGTCAATAAAACCCTTTACAGCCTGCGGTTTATAAGGGCATGTACCACCGAGGCCTTACGCAGAAGGCTGGTTGAAGCTTTAGTCTTACCCCATCTTGATTATTGCGCCGTGGTGTGTCTGGACGCGTCCGACAAACAAAGAATTAGGCTACAGAGACTGAATAACACATGTGTACGATTTATGTATGGTGTTAGGAGGGATGAGCACATTATCCCCTATAGAAAGCATTTGGGCTGGTTGCGTGTTGACAGTCGGAAGATGTATTTTGTCGTCATTCTTATGTATAAAATCCTTCGGCTCAATGAACCAAGTTATTTAGCGGCTTTTTTCATAAACACCAGTCCAGATGCACTAGCAGGGGTGATGCACAAAAACTCTCGGTGCCAAGAGTGCGCACGGAAACTGGTATGAGATCTTTCCAGGTTCAATGTGCCCGCTATTGGAACTCTCTCCCGCCAAATCTGCGCAACCTTCCATCTTTGCGTGGATTTAAGACGGCCATCCTTAAACATCTCCTCCAGCTCGATTTCTAGTCTTCCAGAGACGAAACCTGTGATCTTAGGGCATCAAATATAAAATAGACTTCACCCACACAGGGGACAAACGGATGGGTTTTCTTTTTGTTAATTTATTCGGTTTTGTCCCCTATACATCGTTTTGAATTGTGTAAGTGTATTTGGAATGGAGTGAGTGGATGTGTGTGTGAAATGAGTGAATGTTTTTATTTTAAAATACAATTGACCGATAGATATAGACCGCTTAATTTACCTTGTTTGTTTGTATTTCAAGATAAGACACTCTGTGATATTACTTGTTAAATATTTTGAAGACTTATTTTGTAGTAACTGATTTTTGTATTAAATTTTAGCATATGTGATATCGTAGATAGTAAGTAATTGTAATATCTTATATAGAATAATGGAAACAAAGACTGTCTTTTATGTTCTAAAAAATGTATTATTACCACTTAATCTTGTATCTGTATGCAAATAAAGACATATCTCTCTCTCTCTCTCGCTCTCTCTCTCTCTCTCTCTCTCTCTCTCTCTCTCTCTCTCTCTTTCTACGCACTAGAGACAAACAGATGAGTTTATGTTAACTTATTTTGTTTTGTCCCCTATACAATGTTTTTAAAAGTGTGAGTGTATTTATTAGAATGAGTGTGATATGAATGATTGGATTGAGTAAACGTTTCCTTTTAATTTTAAATGTTTTGTAAGATAGATATCGACTGCTTTGTAATTTTGTTTATTTGTATTTTTAATCTAAGACGCTCTGTGATATTATTTTTAAGGTTCGAGACATATGTTAAGACTAATTTTTGAGACTGATCAAGTTATTATGCCTGTGGTATCATGGAAAGACTGAATGCAATTTATTATAAGACTGATAAAGCGTATTATTGTAAAAGTTTAATATTTGAAATGTATTGTTATATTCGATTATATCATTTTTGTATACATATACAAATAAAAGAATATCTATCTATCTATCTCTATAATATTAATATAGAGCATAATCATATTTTATGACTTACGCCCACACAGGGGACAATCAGATGTGTTTTCTTTATGTTAACTTATTTTGTTTCGTCCCCTATACATCGTTTTTAAAGTGTGAGTGTATTTATTGGTATGAGAGTGTGTATGAATGGGATGAGTAAATGTGACTTGTATTGTATAAATTTTATTTTTAATTCATGACTGATAGGTATAGACTGTTTTTGGAAATTTTGTTTATTTGTATTTTAATATAAGACGCGCTGTGATACTACATATAGGATTGTGCAATATTTTAAGACTGATTATTTTAAGACTGATTATTTGTATTAGTATTTTTATTTTTATTTTTATTTATATTTTTATTTTTTATTTTTATTTTTTATTTTTATTTTTATTTTTATATTTATACTAATTGATTAAGCACGCCTGTGATATCATAGCTAGAATGAGTCCAATGAGACTGATTTAAATAATGTACATATGAAGAAGTATCAAGAAAAGAAAAAGCAATTGTATGAAGTTATTTTTGTAAACGACTTACAAATAAACGTATATCTATCTATCTATCTATCTCTCTCTCTCTCTCTCTTTCTGCAGAGTTTATTCGGAATCTTTCGCATGAACTCTCCCTTAGATCATCCAGCACGGCTCAACGCATCATACCGACACATCTCATAGGTGGATTGACATAATACTTGTTGACGATAACGATACGGTACGTGACTTTGGGAACAACTTGGCACCCTTTCGTAGTAGGCACAGCATTATTGATGTCACTATTGACCTTTGTATTGTTTCTCCTCCAAACAATGTTTTTAGGTTCAGAACCTATCATAAGATAGATTATGAGGAGCTTAATGAATTGCTGTGTCGCTGCGACTGGTCGTCATTTGACCCATTAGACTCAGACTTTGACTTAGATGGGGCGCTTGATAGTCTCGGTCCGAATCTAATGGAAGCTATTAATGAGTTAGCGCCTTTAAAAACTGTTATTCCGCGTAAGAAAAAAGCACTATGGATTGGGACCGAGCTTCAGCTTCTCATAAACAAACGAAACGCTAGGCATCGACGATATAGAAGGACAGGGAGTGCTGTCTTGTTGGATGAGTTTCTTCGTCTTCGCAATGAGGTCGAGATGCGTATGGATCAAGAGCGCACATCCTATTTAAGTAATCAATTATCTGATGCTCTTGATCATAATAAGGATATCTGGAAGGAGATGCGTAATCTCTGCCTCTTGCCAAAGAGCAAGGAGGAGTTACATGGTTTTACCCCGGACGAGCTTAACTCGCACTTTGCAGGTGTGTATTCACCCAATGAAGATATAGAGGATGTGATGGACATTATTCTTTCTGCTTCTGAAGATGGATTTTCCTTCAAGCCAATTAATTTTTCTGATGTAGTTCTCGCCATTTCCCATTTTTCATCACAGGCGAGGATTGTGGACGACATACCGCCAAGTGTAGTAGTTAAGTCTCATAAAATATAAATAAGTATAGTGTTGGGGAATAATATAGTTCGTTTATTCAACTCCTCCTTTGCTCAGGGAGTCTTTCCGAGTGCTTGGAAGAGGGCGCAATTGGTTGCCTTAAAAAAAATTACAGCATCGTCATCAACGTCGGACTTTCGTCCTATTGCCCTACTGTGCTTTCTCTCCACGGTACTCGAGAAGATTGCACACTCCCAAATCTCAGAGCATCTCGCTGCAAACAGCATTCTCGATCCTTTACAAGCGGGGTTCCGACAGCATCACAGTACTCAGACAGCCCTGCTTAAACTGACTGATGACATACGTCTAGGCATTGATAGGAGAATGGATTTCAGTAAGGCTTTCGATACCATCTTTCCTTCGAGACTATTGAGCTGATTACGCGATCTCGGGTTCTCGAGGTTCGCACTCCTGTGGATTAAGTCGTATTTACAAGGCCGTCCTCAACGCGTTTTATCTAAAAATGTTTCTTCTTCGCGGGTTGAGACAAATTTAGGTGTACCACAGGGTCCAGTTCTCAGGGGCCTTTGCTCTTCAGTGTCTATATCAACGATCTTAAAGACCTCTTTGATCGTGGGATGGTCAAGCATTTTTTATATGCCGATGACCTCCAGATTTACCTGCAAGTTTCTGCGTGTGAACTTCTGGAGGGAATAGCTCGCCTATCTGATGCGGCGCGACTGGTGTCGACGTTGGCGGGGCGCTCGTCTCTTCGACTCAATACTGGCAAGACAAAAGCTATAATGTTTGGTTCAAGAAAATATGTTAATGATTTAAAGGAAAAGGGATTGCCATGTGTTGACTTGGGGGAAGGGGCGCTTGTGCCTTTTTCCGACGCAGTCGTGAGTCTCGGTATTACATTAGATAGTAAATTAACGTGGAAACCGCAGGTCGATTGCGTAACTAAAAAAATAAATAAAGCCCTTTACTGCCTGCGGTTTATAAGGGCATGTATCACCGAGACTTTACGCAGAAGATTGGTTGAAGCCTTAGTCATACCACATATAGACTATTGCGCTGTAGTGTTGCTTGATGCATCCGACGAGCGAAGAATACGGTTACAGAGACTGAATAATACATGTGTGAGATACATCTACGGTGTTAGGAGGGACGAGCACATTATCCCCTATAGAAAGCATTTGGGCTGGTTGCGTGCTGACTCTCGAAGGAATTATTTTGCTTCAATTATTATGTATAAAATTCTTCGATTACATGAACCTCAGAATTTGGCAGCTTTTTTCAGCAGGCATCAGCCTAGGAGCACTAGCAGGGCTGTTGCACAGGAACTTTCAATACCAAGGGTGCGCACGGAGACAGAATTGAGATCTTTCCAGGTTCAATGTGCGCGCCTTTGGAACTCTCTCCCGGACTTTCTGCGCAACCTACCATCTTTGCGCAGATTTAAGACGGCTATCTATGAACACCTGCTCGATCTTGATTCTTAGCCCTGCCGCGGGCCGCACCTGCGATTCGTTATGCTTTGACTTTAGTGACTTAGACGACATGCTTGGGTCAGAACTGGTAAATTTTCTGTATGTTAATTTATTATGTGCTGTCCCATATACTTATTTTTAGAAAGTGTGAGTGTATTTATTGGCGTGAGTGAGTGTGTGGTAGGATGAGTGTATGTGTTATTGTGCTGTAAAGTTTTTTATATTCTTTTAACCAACAAATCTGATAGATATTGATCGCTTTTTATATTAAATTTATTTATTTGTATTTTAATTAAGACGCTCTGTGATATTACTTTTAAGGTTCGAGACATATGTTAAGACTGATTTTTGAGACTGATCAAGTTATTATGCCTGTGATATCATGGAAAGACTGAATGCAATTTATTATAAGACTGATTAAGCGTGTTATTGTAAAAGTTTAATATTTGAAATGTATTGTTATATTCGATTGTATCATTTTTGTATACATATACAAATAAAAGAATATCTATCTATCTATCTCTCTCTCTCTCTGTGTCACACACCCTCTCTCTCTCTCTCTCTCTCT
>UELU01137951.1:12884-34461 GCA_900490025.1 Megastigmus dorsalis | reverse complement strand
ATATATATATATATATATATAAGAGTCTCGATTTAATACTACTTTCCCATCTCTCTAGGCCTCATATCTGTTACTTGATACCGAGAACGACTGCGGCGGTCTATCGCTTGCAACCTTCGGAATATCTTTGCCGGTGCTTGACATCCTACCGCATGGAATATTATTAGCGGATGAGAAAGCGACGATAGACTGGGGGACTTGGATTTTTCTTACTGAATTACGTGTGATGTTTTGTAATTGTGCGATAATATGATTTATCGGTGGGGGATCTGCGACCGTTACCGATTCCATTACGAAGGAATTCGGTTTGTTGTGGTATGATAATTTTCGCTACCTATAGGCTTTTGTCTCGTTTCTTCGCTAAGCGGCTGCCTCTTTCTATAATGCAGTCACGATTTTCTTTTTTATACAATGCGGCTATAAATATTTTTTTACATTTATGACTGCGCATTGAATTTCGAAGTGTTTTCATTCATGAACGCGTTCGTATAAATGTGAAATAATGAATTATTTAAAAAAAACTGTACATTAATGCACGTGTTTATTTATATCCTAATGTTTGCTTCGTAAAGAAACATTAACAATATGAAGTGTCCGTATTTTATTAAGTTTACTATTCCGTACTTACAGGTTTTACGATTGTAAAAATGTGCGTATTTATTGGGTTGCAGACATGTAATACATGTCAAAATAATTATGTAACAAAAATAAATATGAGTTTTTAGTTCCATAAAGTCAGATCTTGTGAAGTTTTTAATACCAGAATTCATGTAAATACTGCCTGTTTTCATGAAATTTGCATTTATATTTATAATTAAGTCTGTACTGCAATTAGTGAACCTTGATTCGTACAATGTTGTGTTTTGGAAAAAAATGATTTTGCATTACCTTTATGTAACGTAGGTTCATTTATTACTTTAAAATTTCTATTTTACGTCTTTGAATCTTACAATAAAAAATAATCAACTTTTTCCTCTGTACATCGTAATAGTTTTTTGAAGTACAGAGTTGAGTAGCGTGTAATTGTGAAATAGTATAATTAACGTAAGCAATATCTATACTCTTAAAAGAGAAAAAATCGTATACAAATGGATATTGAAACCGTTTGAATTTATATGAAGTTAATCTTTATGCCGTGATGTCGCTATATTCAGTGATAATGAGAAAAATAATGTATTCAGCAGACCTATAAAATGTTATTAAGTATCTAGTTGAATGCAGTTATTTTCCTGGTACTTTCTTATGTCGTGAGCGTATTTGATGATATGTAATAATTATGTAATAATTAGGTATAGCAGCATTTAGTGAAAAAATTGTATATACAAATAAACAAGAATAACCCAATACAATAACCAATAACTAATATTATATAAATTATCAAAGAAGCAGCAAAACAATTATGGCAATTAGATATAACATTATAGCACATATAATAATTACAGCAATGTAAATAAGCAATTACTACATTTATTTGATTTATCAACGATAAACCAGCTTCATAATCAATTTCTGCACGCGGTGCAAATCAATATTTCAAAATTGAATACAAGCATCTCAATCGTAGCCAATACACGCATATATACGACTGCTGATAAACGGCACATTTGACAAAGTGCAGTCGCAGCGATCAATTTTTTCGCACAATGAAGAGGAAGAAAAAAGTCACTTATCTAGAATTCACGTCGCGAGTGGTTAGCGATACAGTCTGAGCAGCAGCCGCCGCATGTGCAGTTCTGATCGAGGTGTCTCGTGTCTCGTCTCTCTCTCTCTCTCTCTCTCTCTCTCTCTCTGTATATACGAGCCGCAGGTTGATTCCGCTTGGCCTCGGCTATATGTGTGCTCTTATCTATTTGCCGGTTGATAGCGCCCCTATCGTCGACTATTCATTCGCACTCTCCCTCTTTAGCGTATAGTACATAGCTGCAGAATCCGTCTGCTTGCATTTTGCGCCTTTCGCTCTACGGGACTTTACTGCGGCCATTAATTGATAACGCCGGCTATGCAGGTTATGCTAGGAATTTTTGCGATTCGCGCGCTACGCATACTTCGGCTACGGGGAGAATTTCGTGTCGTTCTGTGAAAACGCGCGAATGATACAATTTGTAGCGGAATCTCGATTATTTTGTACTTTAGTTTTTTTGTTTTGCTTTATGGTTGATTTGACGCAGCAAATGAAGCAAATTTACAAATTTAATTGCTTAAATTCATTAATGATTTCAATATTATTTTGAACACTATATTTATGTGCTTAATAATCTAATTAATATTTTTCATATTACAGGTAAGTTGCTGAAATCATTTGTACATCGAAGCTTTCTTGACACGTAAGAATTATCCGAAGTATTAAATTTATTATTACATGCAATATAAAATATTATGTATTTCACTTTCACAGACTACTATTGAGCGATAAATTGTTCTTAGATTTTTTAATTACACTAATTGAATTTCTCAATAAATTTTCCCCGAAAGTTACAAAAGTAACATCACAATTTATTGTTGCTATAATAGGAAAAATTTCAACCAGTATTTATAATTTCATAATTGATTATCAGAATTCAATTCATCTTGAGCTACTGTTATCTGAAAATTTATGCCCTAACTGGCGAAAAAATATTTACACCTAAGATATTAATCAAGATGTTGAACGTACCTACGTATGAATGGAACTATATCGCAACTTTGTTTATGGAATTCCCATAAATAAGCGAATTGCGTAAATCATTTACGAAAAGTCCAACACTTTCAACGAAAATCAATGCCATCATTATCGAGGACTCGGGCATTATAAATTTACGACACCCACGATACCGCGGGCGTATACGTGAAGAACCCGCGAGCGCAAACAGAACTACTGGGAAAAATCTCCTATAAATAATATAAGAAAAAAAAAGATTCACTTAACACTGCGTCTATGGGCTATTTATTACTTGTCAACGTGTCGGTCAGCGAATATATCCTCGAATAAATAAATTTCCGTTTGTTTACCCCTATTGCGATGCTTTCTAAGGAGTGTTCCTTGCGTATACACTCATGCAAAGCGTGAATAAGTGATGATGTCACGCCGAGAAGTTGCACCTTATTCTTGCTCGTTAATTATTTTATATGACTTCTGTACACTTATACTGTAGGCTGATATTAAAGTTCGTATACGTAAATAGATCGGAGCCTTTTTTTAATTACATGAAAAACTTGAGATTTTAATGGGCTTCTTTTGTATAAAGATTAAATGCATGTCATATCCGAGCAGGTCAGCGGTTGTTGAATTGACATAGATTTTATCGTTGCATACAATATAAATTACAGTTTACGTAAAATACAACAGATTTTCCAATTTTTTGTTAAATATCTGAGTGAAATTTGATATATGTTTATAAATGAGAAACGAGAGTGAATATTTAATATGAAGTACAACAACCTATGCAAAAAAATATTTGTGATTAAAAACATATTTTAAAATTCATTGTTGGATCATCAAACAAAAAATATCTTAGCATAGTAATGATAACGTGAATATACGCCACAAGAAGTAGAAGGAGATGCAATAAAAAAAAAACATGTTGATGTACTTGAGCGGGTGATGGTGATCATTAAAACCGTTGAGCAATTATTTAATCGATTATGGAAAACGTGCGTTCAACGTACCTAATGCGCAGCTAATAATAGACCATAGAAAGTAGTTCATTGCAATTTGTATGTCGATTTTTAGAGTTAATTTCATTATTGTATGCAAATCGAAGAAGAATCTGTCGACTTTTTAATAATCTATCATTGGTGCAGTGTGTATACCTTTTAATAATAAAAATCCAAAAATAATAAATATACACGTTGATTTCTGTAGTTTTTCTTCTTTTAAACACACGATGAAATAACTCATGAATTTGATGCTCATCCAATGTTATTTTTGTGTGCTAAGATATTATTAAAAATTTCATATCGATTCATTACAAAGGTAATGTTCAAAAATTGAATTCATGTTATCGCGGAAGAAACACAATGCATCTATGTAGAATTTAGAGCGTGTTGCATCTTCGCTACAATAGAAATTTGCATAAGTTTCTTAAACGGGCTCAACTCCTTCATTGCATAATCCTCGTAATCGAAACAATAAATATTCAAACTTACATAAAGGAAAGCTTTCTTCTCTATTAGAAAGACAAATTGTTCTGTATCAATTGAACTACCATGTCCTCACACGACATGATACCACGCAAAACCGCATCACCCATGTAACAAATTAATCGCTCCTTATCAGAATGATCCTAGAAAGTTAACTCTCGACGCGTATCAAGGTTGCACACGAAAATTCACTTGTGTTGCTGGTTCTCATCCGCGCATACTTTATTCTATATCCACTTTTTTGCGCACACATTCTGTTGGAAGACAAGGAGAGCCGAAAGAAGTAACTCGTGCGCGAGGGTACAGATATATGGACAAGATTAACTGGCAGTTGTAAAAACGCTACGTTTCTCGAGCGAAAGAATATCGTCGCAATATTTTCTCTCTCTCTCTCTTTCTCTCTTTCGGCGAAGCGTTTGTAACCGCCGCTTGTCTGCGAAATCACTGAAAATGCTTAGCGTCGTAAACAAGTTATTTCGCTCGCTTCTTCTTTCGACGGCCTGCAACCAGGCGTTAGTTTCACTGAATAATGGAATTGCAATTCCAAGACGGCACGTGACGGATCTCATTTTCTGAGGTGAATAATGAAGACACAGGAAGGTCCAGTTTAATTTTAACCCTGTGTCTGGTTCTCGTTCAAATAAAATCAACAAAAAGTAGGTCCACATATTTTTTTTTTTTTAATTTTCTTGCTATTAATATAATAATATTCTGCATTTGAATGTAAATGGGTAAATTTACGCAGGAAAGGATATAAGGTGTTGAGTAACATGCTCATTCAAGTCCACGTAAGCATCTTTCAAG
Source organism: Megastigmus dorsalis (assembly GCA_900490025.1). Classification (NCBI taxonomy): domain Eukaryota; kingdom Metazoa; phylum Arthropoda; class Insecta; order Hymenoptera; family Megastigmidae; genus Megastigmus; species Megastigmus dorsalis. Next base: position 29,538 of record UELU01137951.1, on the reverse strand, counting down.
AAAGCTGAGGAAAGATTTGGTGGACGATGTGCACAAAGATTCGCGAGTTAAGCGATGGCACTTTAACACACCTTTCAATGTATACCTTTCTATGGTAATTAAACGGTTATTGGAATAGTTAGAGTTACATAGTGTCAGAGAATGCAGCTCTTACATCTTCATCTTTTTTAAATTGCGTTTCTGGGATGAAGAATGGAACATTCCAAGTTTCGTACACGTATGAATACCTTACAGTTCATTCGAAAGACTATAGCTGTATTTTAACGTGTAAATCAATTATTTCGTACTAAGAAAGAAAATCTTTATACCGAAAGAATTATAAAAAATTCTCAATACTATTTATGGTTTGACGCTACAATGACACCCCTTGCAGCAGCCGATAAACAATGATTACGCTTTGAACGCACGCAAATCACATTCAATTGGAAGCAAATCCGACCTTGGCTAATCAATGATTCACGACTGGTGCATTTAACGGTAATGGCGATTGGCTTCTGACGAAACGAACGAAAGGAGGATATACGCGGCCTGCAGTCAGGCGATGGGAAGGCAGCCAGGCAGGAAAGCGACATAGGATCGCGATAAAGACTCGAGACAGCTGGGCGTCGATGAGGTCGCGACGATCAAACGTGCGCCTCTGATTCATCGACGGAACACGAAGGCTATTTGCGTTTATATGGTGCACGAGACTCGCATGATAGTCGCCGACGCGCCGCCGCCCGGACAAGTTCCACGAATCGAATGAAAGTTCCACGACACATCGACGCATACTCACATGTCGCGGTCGTTAAGTATTAGGGAAAAGCTGTCGCATCGCCTGCTGAATTCTATTAAAAGGCCAAAAGTGTTTTTTTTTTATTTTGATATATGTGCGGAGACCTGTGACAGGTTCAGCTACCGTATAGACTATTTTGTCGGTAATCAGATGTTTTCTTGAGTTTAGCGTGAGTTATTACGATATTGTAGCGAGATACGAGGTGGTTGTGAGGTGCGCAAAAAACATTACTCACAAATTCATAATTAATATCTTATTCAATAGTATTTTCTAGTTGCACATCGTGCGCGTGCTGCCGTTTTAATTAAAATTATGCAACTATGTCAATGTTACATAGAGCAGTGATAATGTCGATCGTCGATTTAAATTTTTTCATTCTGATTAACTTTGCAAGTTAACTAAAATAAAAAGATCGTATATAAGACGCGGACGATTATTAAACTTGCAAATTTTCTATTCTATATAAAGTTTTAATATAGTCATACAATATTCATTCGATCTTTTTCTATTCATATATTTACGCAAAGCGTTATGAATTTCTTTCTGTACCGAGGCACGTTTTATAAAGTCTAAATTTGTATCATGAGCTCTAAAAATAGAGGATACATACCGATATTAACTTGGCAACGCATTCCTTTTTCGCAATAACTTGGCTAACGATTAAACATTGAAATTATCCCAATTATAACAGTTTGAATATTTTCGTAGCCGGCATATCGTTTCTTCGCATACACCAAAACAACATTTTTGCAATCACAGAGCACAATATGCACTCTCAATTGAGAATGCGCATTAATTCAAGATAAGCAAATGCAGTTATTTGTTTCTGCCGCGCGCATAGCCCTTCATTTCAAAGTTCACGACGCGCCGCGCGACACATCAAGTTATATCAGCCATCATCGTCCGTTCCCAACTTGTCAATTATTCATTAGGTCGCGTCAAGACCCACCACCAAGACAAAAGGGCGTAATAATTAACGGAATAAAAGCAACTCGACGAGACTGGCAGAAGGACAAGAGAAAGCATCTCGCAGAAAGGACAATTATTCGGCGAACACAGTAAGACGTCCGACAGGCAACGAGTTACACACTATATACGAGTCAACAGCTCCTCGATGGTGCACTGTATGCATACGCGTATATGTATATGCGTAAAAAGATAATGCAGAGGAGCGAGTGTATAGGCTGAAGAACCCGGCGCCAAACCATAAAGCTCGCTCTCGTGTGCCAGAGAGAGAGAGAGAGAGAGACAGAGAGAGAGAGCGAGAGAGAGACCCGATGACGCATTGTTCATCTCTCCCGCGTAATTGCAGCGTTACAGCAGTGCAGCTCTCTCTCTCTATACGGCAGACTCACCCCGCGTCATTGTCGCACCAGCGTAGAGAGAGAGAGAGAGAGAGACGCGTGAGTTACGAGCCGAGTCTGAATGTATAATATATGTGAAATAAGAGTGCGAGAGCTATATATAAGTGTGTGTGTGTGTGCGTGTGTGTACGAAAGGCTTTTTTGCGGCTGGGAGTTTTCTGAAAAGCGCTTAATGCTTAGCGGGATAGTGATGTCACTGGACATTTATAACGCGCGTCGCTGGTCTGTCTCGTTAATTTTTCTTCCCTCTGGCTTCATTTGCATGGCTTTTTCCCGAAAGATTAGCTTAGCTTGTACTTTATTACCGCGAAGATGCTACTTTTTTTGGTTGGTACCGTTTTAGTTTGCCCATTAGCTGCGCCCGTCGTTTCTCGGTTAAGGTCTTCCAAGCTAAGTTTGTACCGTTGCATAGTATTTTTTTTTAATTTTTGCAATTGCATATGATTAATTAGCCTAGCCCATGGATTCAATAATTGACGCAGTTCTGGTTCATTGATTGCCACCAAAATATGATTCCTATAATATAGATACGCGAAGTACTTGAACTGGCTTACAGGAGACAAATCTGAAATGAAAATCGAATTTTTAAGTAGGTAATACCGGGTATTGCAAGACATCGGTCTCAATCACACTTTCATTTTCTTTACTTTCCTTTTACCGCTTGAAAGGTTAATTTTTTAATACACTGATTTTCCATTTGTTAACATTTAACTAAAAAATAATAGTCACTAATCCCCGAGTAAGCATCGATTCATTTTATAGATTTTGAAAAAATAAATGTGTACCCAACATAGCAACAATCTTTTGTTCTGATTTTATAATAATTTGCGTTGTTAGAATTGGCAAACAAATATGGTTGTTCGGTAAGATTATAATGTAATAAAATTAATGTGACACTTGGCATGCATACTTTTAGGAAGTATAGACATAAAGCTTTGTACGGGTTGAGAATGAGAAAAGCAACAACAGTTACTAATAACTTATATTATTAGTTATGTAGGATGTCTTCTAACATAGTACAAATAGCTTTTGGGTAACAGTACTAGCACTAAATCAATGTTGAAGCGTTTGGTTTGAGAAGAACCGAACTATCTTAATAAATATTTTGTCATAACTAAAAGTCTAAAAAAAATTTTCCATGCAGAATACCGAAATTGAGGTTGCTTTAAATTACTCCAAAATGATTAGATATTATACTTTTAATAACATACATAAAAATTTTTTTTAATTTTTTCTGCACAATTTGACATTTATCATTACAAACTGTTATTTTATGTTTTCAAAAATATTCCACTAATTTTCTCAAGAAAATTATGAATTATAAAAAATAATTTTACTATCCACCATGTTTCAATGTCTTCATTTTTATACCAGTAATGAACTTACTCAATCAAATTTTTAATTCATTTATATAAATACTTAGTTTTTATGTCGTGAGGGTACTAATGAAAATCAAGCAAATGATAGCATTTGAAACACTCTTTTTTTAATAAATCTCCGATTTCCAAACATACTATATAGAATTCTCATGAAATGAAACTCTTCTTTTTACTGACATAATTTTAATACTTACCACACTATCATAATCGATCCATCTCAATATACTGTTAGGTCATGTTAAAATTCATGTCACAATAAAGACACAAATTCGCGCTCCACATTCCTACTTAAGAATGAAAAAAAACGGTTGGAATTCGAAACTCGGGATGTTTAAGCCTCGACTAAATCATCCGAAGACACATTTTTGATCGATCACCAAAATCTAAGAGGTCGCCGCTAACCGATCTTCAAAAATTATGCCCTGCAGTTGGTATCTCTCAAATTCAATACCCGCATATCTCGCGATCCAAGAAACTATCAAAACCTCGGGATCCCACAGCAGCAGCTTAAACTCGCTCTCAAAACTAGAACGAAGCGCATAGCAGTTCTTGCTACTGGCGCGTATAGGCACCCAGAGACTTTATAGACGCCGTCGCTGCAGCAACGTGTGTTGGCTGTCGGCCGGGGCATGACGAATGGCTCCGCGGGCGAGCTTATAGCCGATTGATAAAAGGCGCCTGCGCGGATGGCTCGCTTTCATAGCCCATGAACACCTGCAACCCGAAAGCCCCGTTACGTCCGGTGCTTGTGTATGTGGCAGGAGTTGCGCGTATATACTTGATTGACGCCGAGATCTTCTGGGCTTTTCGATGCTGTGCAATTGGGCCAGCTACCCCCGAAAGATGATGATGCACAACTATGTAGGGCTGGCTTGATGCATTTGAATTGTGCGCGCGATAGTGTGCGGGAGCTTCGGTATAAGGTCTTGATTGCTCTCTGCTGATAACTTGATACCTTCGGAAGCTTTTGATTGTGGTGCGATCGAAGGGCAATTAAGCGACGCTGATTTGGTACAGCTGTTTACTGATTGCGCTACACAATCGCACGCGTAATAAAACTTTTCATCGTCAATTAATTCCTTTACATTGTGTAAGAGTGATTGAAATTTTTGAAATTTTATACATACCGATCCAGCGATAGTACTCAAGAATTTGTACATACATTAGGCATCGTTAACAATATTTTTACTTGCCACATAAATGCAGTAAATCGCCTTTAAATCTGATCGAGTTCTTTCTAAGAAAGTATTTAAAGCTAAAGTGTAAAAGAGCCAGTTAAGAGTTAAAAGATATAAAGAGAAAAGTTTTCCTGTACCGTTGCGTAAACACTCGTTTATTACTAGATTCTTCGTCGAGCACGTATACGGATTCCACTTCCACTAATGAAAATTGAGTGCACGCACTTGAGTCGTTCAGCATTACCAGCAGATTAGATCTTCCCATCGTAATTCAACAAAACGCTAGCTATCTATCTCCGAAAACGTTTTTTTCCTTTTTGTACCCATTATCTTTTCTACACAAATGCAGTTGTGCACAGATCATCATCCGTAATACATGCGGAGTGAATCAATCACGCCCTGTTCGTTCGATAATCTACAAGCGTATTTGTACGTGTAGCATTTCGATGAGAAGAGTATGTGACGTATGCTGCACACGCGCTTATCTCAAGTTGTTAATCGCGCCGGTGGTAATTGGGGCGAGACCTGAAAGAAAAGATATCCCCTGCAGTCTGTAGAATGTTAACGCCGGAAATTAGTTTGAGCGATTTTAATTATTGACAAAGCGCCAAACCTAGTTTGCGGATTCGCTCGATCATTCCTCGCGTCTCGCGCGGCCGCAATGAAAAACGAGTTGTAACCATCAATTCTAATTATCAGCATTTTGTCTGACGTTCCGCCAGCTATATTTTATTAACGAAGCGTCTGCGTTACGTTTCAGCAAGTAATTCGGTTTGTTGATTTAATGGGTTCATAGGCGCCTTTCTAATATTTATTTTGTCTCTCGATCGATTATATATAACGTATCGTAGCTCGAGACTGTATAACTTTCTTTCTGTTTTAATTGTTTCCCTACTTAAAATATGCTTGCACACATAAGAATAGATTCTAATATCTTTTCATAAATAATTTCAATTAATTATATTTTTTTTACGAATTATACCCTCGACGTATTTTCATTGACTAGGTATTAAATGCAGACCAAGAGTTGTAAGTTTGATTTATCGTTGTGTCGATACACGCGGGAAACCTATATATTACATTTGTACTGCGAGATAAACTAAAGTGAAAAATCGTTGAAAGCGCGATAAACGTTCAATGACAATAATATTTATATGGCTTTATCAAGTGCATACGAACTTTATTCGGGATTTCCCAGCAGCTGTACAAGTTCAGTAGCCAATAAGATAAACTGATTTAAATATGAATTAGAGCATTTAGTCAAATTGAAAAAAAAATATCAATTGATCTATACCTTTTACTTATTATATTCACTTTTTTGTAGAGCATAATTATGCAAAATTTGTATTTTTGGTACTAGACATGTCATCATTATCACGAATACTATAATTATTCCTTTTTAATCATTTTATAGGATCCAAAAAGTCTGATTCACTAGTTTTATTCACTAAGATTATATAAAGCACTCCCGTAAGAAATTGATCATCAGTAAAAATTAGTTTCTAGTCGATGACTCAACTGGAATCTAAATTATAATATCTCTGTGAATCACTCTTATAATAATTTTATCTTATCTGTTAGGGAAAAAACGGGAATGTGAATTTTTCATATTTGTAAACTATATTTCTTATTTAACATGCTTAAATTTTTTATATAATAAGTACTTAAATTTGGGAATTATTAAAAAATGTATGTATCTGACTTGACTAAATCAAATGATAATTATGGGCTCTGATGGAAGATATAATTAATATTCACGTTACTCGGCCATAAACAATGGAATTGTTGTTTAAATTTTGTATAATTAATATTCTTACACAGACCATTCAGAATTTTATTGATTTGCATAGAAAAGTATATCTCCTGCAGTGTTATCAGAATTAAAATCCCGCATCCCTGACACCGTCATGTCAGATAAGAATTTGAAAAATATTTGCATGATTCATGTGAAGTTACTAATTAAGAATTATACTTCAGTTCGTAGATCATATATTTGATTAGATATTAATTTTTATTGAAGATAAAACAATTATAAAAATACTGTAATATTATATTGGATGAAATCATCTAAGATAGCAATGAGTCATAACCCATTACGAATTCATTTCATTGAACATATTATCGCCTCTTATTTACTTGTAAGAATTGCATTAACAAGTTCTTTATTTTTATTTTATATATCAATTATAATTAACACTATACTAGCTATAATATATATCATAGTTTAAAATAAATATATCAAAACAATTTTTCAACAAAGCTTATTATCTTGCTCCAACAAAATGACATCTCCCAAAAAAGAGTTATAAAAACGCGAAGTAGAAGCTTAACTGGCACACCGAGTAATTGGCATCTGCGCGAAAAATAAGCCCCTGAATCGAGTGAAATACAACTCGCCAGATTTGGAAATAATAATCTCGTAAAGCCGGGGTGAACTCTCGTTCGCTTCTCTCTCTCTTTCTCGCATGCGCATAACAATGTCCTAAGCGTCGTAAATCAAGGCGCACTCGAATACCGAATCGCATCTCTTGCACGCCCTGAAAATCCCCTCATGGCACGAGCGAAAAGGCACAGAAGGTACACAGGAGGAGAGCGAGAGAGAGAGAGAGGCTGTAACCCCTTGAAATAGACTGGGACGTGTTAAAAGGTTAACAAGTTAGAGCCTCGCCCGGACTTGGAAACCAAGCGGAGCGAAACACATGGCTCCCTTTGGCCTTGCGGAAAATACTGTGGCTCCTAAAATACACCGATTTTACCGGCTACCTTAACCTTAACAGTTTGTATCTCTCTTAAGCTACAAGTTCAGCTCCGTGTTTTTCTCTTATTTCTTTTAGCTTTATTGCCGAGAGCTTACTCTGGCGTTTATGCACTTTAAAGAATATGCTGAACTTTTGTTAGAAGGTTAATTTGAATTGCTGGGTTGTAGGGTCACAATTATGGATGCATTGTGTTCCATAAATTATACCTGCTAAAATTGTAAAAAATATTTCTTAACTTTAATAGTTCAAGTTTATTATTTGTATTTGATTGTATAAAAGAAAAGGAAACTTGTATGCATTTGTTAAAGCAAAATAAATTTCCGAAATCAGCAGATTTGAAATATGCTAGCAACTTCCACGATTTGAACTGTAAATAGCTGTATCATCGTTATAAAAAGCTCTTATCAAACGCTTTCCTGGAAGGATTTTGAAAAAATGCTTAGGTAAACTGATGATCAAAGCACGCAGTTGCGCGCCGCGCGGCAAAGTATGGATTAGCCGTAAAACGTGACTACGTTTATATACATACTTCTACTTGTTAAATTATACACTAAAAAGTCCAAGAACCTATAATCACGCCTAGATGAAATGTGCATAATGACCGCTAACCTTCATTTTTACGAGAGTAAGATTTTAGGAATACTTACTTCATAAAAAAAAGTATATAATTTAGTACTACGCACGTTTTCCGTTCATTCATTCTTAATCCAATAAATGTGAACATAAGACGATCAAAGATCACAATTCCTCTTATTCGAGCAATCAAAGATAACATTGGATCTCTCCAGCTACTCCAGATTCAGAAGCCAAGGAACACGTTTACACCGTAAGAATTCCCTATCGATTCTGTGGAATCAAAATAAAAAATTCCCTCTATCAACGTTCAGCTCTCACAAGATCCAGCTGTTCCCTCTCGCCATCTCCATTTCCCCCTTTTAGTCTTTACACACAGCAGACAAAGTAGATAAGTCATAAGCATAGTAAGACTATACGCGCGCGCGTTCGAGTGGTCGCTTCTGCCACGCAGCGGCTGCGCGTCTCCGTTCGTAGAAAATGCCCAAGCAGTCCGCGGGGCCGTAAAGACCCGCGCGAAAAGCCCAGGCGTTCGGTAGTTAGTTATGGTCTTGCCCATATAACGCAGAGAGGCCTCCCTCTGCTGTAGCGGCATATGCCGACGGCCCAAGAAACGTATTAAAAAGAAAGACAGAGACAGAGAGAAAGAGAGAGAGAGAGAGAGGCTCTACGAAAGTGGCAGACAGCCTGGCAGCAACTGCTGCTGCTTCTTCTCCTCCTTCTTAGAACACGCAGAAAAGATACGCGGCGTATATACACCAGAGCCACCGTACATTTACGCGCAAGGGGGATCGCACACGAAGGCTTTACCGTTCCTGTGTGCGCACGTGGCGCATTTGTGGTCTCGGACGATGGGCTTTTTAAAAAAGATTTTTAGTCCCTCTCGCGCACAGTACACGCGCGATTTGCATTAGTCAGACTGGGAGATTGACGTTTCTTCCTTAATGAGCTGAGCCGGTGCGTTTTTTTTTTCTTTCGTCAAACTTCTAGCTGCAGCGCTATAACGCTGTATATTGAGTGAGTGAGAGATGTCTTAATTTTGTGCTGGAGGACGCGTCGGCAGCTTAATGCTTTGAGAGGATGTTTTTCGAGGGACGCGTAAAACTGGAATGCGAATTTGAGTGCAGCGCGCGGGCTTAAATGTTGTTTGTTTGTCAGCTGGCATCAAAATAAAGGATTAAGTGACTGAGGAAGATTGAGGGCTTTTGTATGAGCTGCGGATATTTTGATGTTTCGATTCATAAAATAGTTTCGTGCATTACTAAGTTGATGTTCCTTTATATACTCTTGTTTTTTGTCAAAATGTACAGTAGATTTATAACTATGGCCCAATTAAACAATCACAAAGTATTACACCAAATATAGAATAACTTTAAATCTGGCCAACTTTTCTGCAGTCATCGATCTTTTTAAATACTGACTAATTGACTCGCACGTAATTAGATTGTACAAAGGCAACACACAGTTTGGTGACCCATTTTAAAAGTGGATCGAAATGACGGACTTTGGTGAAACTATTCTCGTCTCCCAATTGACCCTTTCAGGGCAGTCCTCCACTCGCCCAGTATTTTTGTCGACTCTAAAGATATAGAGAACACAAGAGAAGCCGAAGTTCATCGCATTTTATCATGACTCATCAGCGGGAACATACGATGGTATCCAGCAAACTACATTTCTAACTGGAAGCTTAAATCATGGTTCATTAAAGAAGTTATCGCTAAAGTCTACTATTACCACTCATTAGATCGTTATAATTTCTGATTGTACCGCAGTAACTGTCGGTTGCGAATTTACAAAATGAAGAAAACTGACTATTTATAACACTAATTACATTGCAATATTATTAAACGTTTGTATCTTAAAAACAGTAATATTTGGTTCCTAAAATCTTGATTTCTATATCTAAAATAATAAACATTCACAGTGAATTTTTGATGATTTCCATTTATGCTAAAGAAAAGAAAAAAAAACAAGCTTAAAATACACTGCTACTTTCAATATTTGGCCTTCGAATGAGGGGATCAAGTCGATCAATGAATGCTGTATGCAATGATTGAAATGATAAAATTGCGACTTTTCAATCATGAGATATTCATTTCTCGAGTACACATTGTATTCCTTTGCTCGAAAAATTTTATCTCATGAACACAATCGTACATGTGTTATACATTAGTTACAATGTTAAGTGGACTCGATTAACTTTTTCTGCATATGCCAAGCTTGATATTGAAATCCTAGATTTCGATGTAGCAATTTATTGTTAACGCACTGCATATAGTTGAAACTTTCTCCAACTAAATACCCATAATAATTTTCGCAAATTAAATATTTTATAGCATAGTGACCAAAAACAATCAGGTGAACGAGAGACAATGAGAAATGAACATTTATTTATTTTTCAATCATCCAGTGTACTACTACTTTATACACATCTAGAAACACCACGAACAAAAACGTTTTTGCAACAATCCCTTAATGGATTTTTCAATGGAAACATCTATTTCTGCGTTCTCCGTCTGCCTATCTCCAAGCGCATCGGCGCACGTGATCCCCATTAATTCCCGATAACTGCTTCTCGCGACGACACCAACGGTTTTCCCATCACGTCGCATTTCACCGAGTCCACGACGACATCGAGCGCACCCGCACGCCATAAAGAAACGCATCATCGTCGGTAGCCACGGTGGAAACAAAAAAAAAAGTAATCGTGATTCAGGCGGTGCACATGCGAGTTCAAGGTAGGTGGGCTTCTCCCTCTCTCTTTCTCTCTCTCTCTCTCTCTCTCTCTCTCTTTCCCTCTGTCGGTTTTATAACTATGTATCTGACCGACGCGATCGCATTCGCCTCGAGAAATTTTCCCCTCCCATGTCACGTTGTCTAACGTGTACACACACACACACACTATGTGGCCTCCTTCGATGCATTGTTCGTTATCGCTACCGAACCTCGCACTCGAGCACCGGACAGATTATGAACGAAATAAATTATACTGTTCCATTGACACCTGGATGTCTGGTTGCCGCGCTTGGTGACCTAACGCGCGAGATATTTAGCATGCGGAAAAACTATATCGCCGAGCAAACAAGTTGTTATGTTCTCGGAACAGATCTGTGAATAGGTGCTGGGTGGGGAGGAGGAGAATGGGCTTTGTCGATGTTAAAAACGTAACTGAAACGTTTCAGCGATGAAGCGAAGCGTCGTTCTGTTTCTTTAATTTGACTCAATTCTGCAAATTATAAAGTAAAATTTCTTTTCTTATCGTGGGCATTTGCGTCGCTACAGCTAGCTCTTATGTGCGAAGCTTGTATTCTGCACAATGTCAAAATGAAGATTTGCGCAATATGTTTCAAGTCAACAATAATGAATTCTTATGAGTTTATAGTCGAAATATTTTCTCGTCCACGTTCATTGTCTTATAAACAAAGCGATTCATAACCGAGTTCGCGCGTCAGTCTATAAATCAAACACTTCGCCACAAAGATTTACTACCACTTTATGTAGTTCCGACCAAAAACATCGCACACTCGGAGCATTTAGTAGCAGGTCGCGGCCGACTTAAAAAACTAAAAGGAAGAAGAAAAAAAGAAGTGACCAGAAGAAACGGTCACACAAATTGATAGTCCGAAATGGCGAATCAGGCCGCAAGCGCCGCTGCAGCAGCGGAGGAGAGCGAGAGGAGGAAACTTTTAACGTGGCCCTAACTATGCGGTCGGCCGCAGAGAGCCGCGCTGCATTAAAGAGCCCCTCTAACTCCTGTTATTATAAAGCGGGCGCTGCGGCCCCGGGGACCACCCAAAAATACATATCTTATCCACGTGACGCGCCTCTCTCTCTCTCTCTCGCTTTGCCTCTCGTTTTGCATCTTAGGCCGGGCTGTGCGCGCCCGAGTATGCATCTCTCGCACACGGGCCCAGAGAGCTGCATTGCTGTAGGTGCGATTGTCCACGCTCGCCAATTTATCGGGATAGCGTGATTTTACGGCTTAGATCGGGCGCGGCTTCATCCTAAGAATTCACTTCGATACGCTTGACCTTTTTTTTTGTTCTTTTTCCTAGGTTTTAATGTATGATTGCATTTTGGTCGAGCGTGATAGATTAAAATCTATAAAGTGTGGCATTCGACGCATTTAGATTTAAAACGGTATTATTTGGAATCGTTTTTAAATTTTACAAATGGAAAATCTACATAGTATTGTATTTACTTACGAACGAACCTATATTTTTGGAAAAAAAACTCATTGTTATACATGTTTAGTATTTATTCTACTGTAATTTTTGTACGTGAATTTTAATTGGTGCTTGGTTAATCGGCAGAGACCTGGGGTAGATCTTGCGTCCTTCGGCGAGCCCATCGCTCTATCGGCCGAGAAGTCGTAGTCCCCTTTTCAATTTTTTTTATGTAACAATAAAAAAGTATTTATCCGTAAAAGTATTGAACAACAGAATATAAGAAAATTGGAATAGGCGGAAAATGTTTATTCTATTTTTAACCTACTCAATAACTAATGTAAATTATTCGAGATTAAAATTTGATGTGAGTCAAGGTTAAAACTTAGATAAAAAAAAACAGCACACAAAAGTCAACATCACATAGGAACGCAAAAAACCACTTCAATACGTACATAAATCGTTTTAGAACGTACACATAGTCACCGTCAATACACGCAAAATATATACCGCCGAATGAAGCAAAAGATTATTCACGATGCACACGGGTTTAAGCGCATAACTGTATCGCAAAACAATCGATGTGTACAGCGTGCACGCGCGTGCAGTGGAAACTTTCACCACCTCCCGCATTCACAGGACCAAAATATTCCGCCCGCCGAATACGAATAAAGTTATAAACAATGTTTTACAATTCCCTTTTCCGAGTGTCGAATCCCTGCATATAAATCATTGGAAGCTTCGACTCTGTTGGTCCGTTGCGGACAAGGGAACGACACTCGTGTATACCGATGCGTCCGTAAGAGTCTTCAACGCAGTTTTTTTCAGGTCAACAGAGGGGCCGGTCCTAAAGGCAAAGAACATGAAAGGACGTGGAATCATTTACATTCTGTTCTGGCGCAATGAATCGATTCTTTTACGTACCAGCCCCGTGAGAAACGAAATAATTGTTATGCGATTGAAAGTGATGAGTAATAGTGGAAATTATCTTGTACGAATGCCGATCAAAATATTTATGGGTGTTGACGTAGTTTAATCAATTTGTGAAGCAAGAAGACTATAGTTTCTTATCGCGTTCGTTCGCTTCGAGAAACTTTCTTTGTAGCGAGTACGAGGTAATGATCTATATCAAATGGGTGAGATAATAGTACATTACACAACTAGTGGGCGAAGAAGATTATCGCTTCGCTCGTGCAAGAACCTTCACCCTCGTCGAGATAACCTGGGCGCACATGTTGCGTATAATATTTTTCCATACAACGTGCGTAAAAGTCAATTTACCGCACGCATGCAAAATTAGCATTTTGCTCACGGAGTGAGGAAAAACCAATAATTTTCTCTGTGATAAACGCCCAATTTGTACAATTAGATGATACGATGTTATGGATTGCAACCATAGAAAGTTAAATTTTTCTGAGTATTGAAATCAAAATATATAAACAAGGCCATAAATCTCAACTACTGAAAGTGATTGTTCGGTGTTACGTAAACAATTTGGTTTTATTAAAATCCACTTAGTTATCAACACAAAGACATAAAAAGCAAAAACAAACAATAAAATGCGCATAAATCAAGGATTCCCATCTCACATGAAATCAACATCTCCATTTGTTGGCTCGCGATTTATCGCGATCACTGGACGATTAGAGCCTCTCTTTCTCTATATAGGTATATATACACAGCTCACACCTTGCGCGAACGCAGTATACGATCCATCACCTCGTGCAGGAGTAATTGCCCGTATTATGAACGCGTGTGTTTTTGCACGAGCCAAGAGCTTTTAACTTATTCTCCAGCGATGTGAGGGGAACTGTTTTCTTTAGCGCGAATCCGATTAATTGATCACACCGACGGATTCTTTACTTTCGTTTTTCAGTGGAAAGCACGTACAAGTGCAGAGTCATAAATTTCACCGATGGGAATGAACATCTTTCTAAGCAATCGTGTGTGTATGTCTGAGCTTTATTTATCGGGGCTTGATTTTCACTGAAATGTGCGATGTTTTTTTTCTGCGGTTGTACGAATGGATGCTTTCAGAAATTATTTTATGCAATAATGATTATGTGTCAATTATAAGTCAGTCTTAAATTGTTATATTCTTGAGATTTACATAGTTTGATTCGAAAGTTTGTTTTGCAATTTCAAAAATGTAAATTATTTCTTTAGCAATGCAATTCAATCAAATAATTACATTATCTGATTAGCTATCTATTATTTATGTGAACACATCTATAATATTTCCTTCAAAAGAGATTTATCATGTTTGTATTTCTGTTTTGTATAATTGTTCTGGAAAATGAGTTGGACTTAAATCTCACTTCGTTCAGTTTTCCAAGCTTTAATAAATTTTACACCAAGTAACACGTTAATAAGAAGAGATTCATAATATCACAGATACTTATGTCAAGTACGACCCTCGCATAAAATAGACACACATCATCTCGTAATTATCGATTAAAACAAATTCCATAGGACATTTGCTGCGAGAAATAATTTCATTCGTGCGCGTGCAATTTGTCACAATGAAAAGAAAACGTATATAGTCGAGTGGAAGACAATTGGTAACGGATGCAGCCCAGATCGGCTCGAACAATAGACAGAGGCGCGTAAAAGATGGTATACGAGCTTTTAGTGGGTAAGGGAAAAAAGTCCGCGCGCGCGCGGCACCGCGACAGAAGAAACGATCGTTTTTACTGTATCGCACGCGTGGCACGAGGATCAAAAAGCTCCCAAGCGCACGCAGATGTCCGTCATTCGAGTGCCGCCGTCGCCGCGAGAGAGTGTCGCATCTCAAGCAAATAGAGATTAAGTATATAGGTCTCTGCTCCCTCTCGAAGCCCATGTATGACCTCATATCGCGGCACGAGATCCATTTTGCCAAAGCTACCGTATTTAACCGCGGCTTTTGTCCGCAGCCCATCCACGAGCGCAATTGTCGCGAGCCCTTATACATAAAAATCTTTATACGATATGAGTTATAGTCATTGGCGATCAGCCGTGACCTTCGCCATATGTTGGAGCCAATAGGGATTTATTACGGGAATTTAATACGTGCGGACGGAATCGAATGCTTTATTGCGTTCGACGTTACAATTAGTTCTTTCATAATTGAGATGAGTAATCACGTTTCATGTGTCATCTTCAATTATATTATATATATATCTTTTTACGAGGTGTTGAGAATCCATACGAATATTATATAAAAAATCTGCGCTACTTAAAGTAAAAACTTGGACCAAGAATTATTATTTTAATAATATAGATGATATCTACAAACTTGTATCATACAAAATTCTTGGTTTCATTAGAAACCGAAAAATTATTCATAACGCGCGTTTTTCTTAAATAATTAAATGACACATATCTTAAAAGATGGATGAAATTTAAAAAAATTATTTTTTCTTTAAGTGAAATTATTAAGCTAATGTATACTGTAAGATCGTTAGCTCGAAAATCCGGCAAATCTTCAAAGAAAAAACAAAAGCACATATATAAGCACTGTTTTCTCATGCAACACCCGAATAACGCAGCCTGTACAATAAGCAGCTTTCTCCCGTCGATAACACGCGAATTGTGTTTTCAATGAACAGCACAAAGCGTCCATTAATAATTACACCCTTGATCCGTCAACAACCGCCGACCGCACACCGCCGGCTCGCCGATAAATATTTGCCTCTTTAAAGAGAAAGAGAGCAGTGCATCAACACACAGCCGATCGACCTGCACCGCCATACGAAACCCTATAACGGAAAGGAACCCCAAAAGAAAGCGAGAGAGACGATTTATCCGACGCGCCGACCGGCTCGTATAAGTAGCAATAACTATGTACAAGTCGTTCCGTAAATCACGGCTAATATGACGCAGCTGCCTCGCGTCGCCGCAGCAGCAGCTCCGTCCGGAGCCGACGCCGCCTGCGCACGTTTATACGGGGATTCGCATGCGCCTACACGCGCGGTAGGGCTGAATTTGTGACGCGCGCGCGGCGAGGGTGGATGTGTATATCTTTGCTTTGGAATGCCCGTTTTTTTTTTGTTAGTTGCTCCAAAAGGATCTTTTGTTTATTGGATTATCCTTATATATGGGCATGAGCTGAGGATCCTGATGCAGATCTATACGATGTCGGAGAAAGTTTTGAGTTTTTATAAGAATGTAAGTTATTGTGATATTGGGTCGGAAGAAAGTCAGAAGTCCTTTATTCGTGCATACTAATTTTAATATACTATTACACTGAAGTTTTTTTTGTACAAAGGTGCTAGGTTTTAAAAATATGCTCTCTAAAGATAATGTATGGATCTTATTTAAATAAAAACTCTTCACCAGCTTAACCTATGGGAACGAGAACCAGTGAAGATTACATTTTTACTTCACATACAAATTATATGGGAGTAGATAATGTCGAGTATAGTAAGACGTTTTATAGCCGCGGGGGCGGGGGGGGGAGGGATCTATTTATCTTATTT
>UELU01137951.1:0-12864 GCA_900490025.1 Megastigmus dorsalis | reverse complement strand
GGGGGGGGGGGGGGGGGGGGGGGAGGGATCTATTTATCTTATTTCATTGAAATCAAGTGATCTCCTAAAGAGCAAGTGAAATCTTTGAGTATGCGAGTATACAGGAAAATAATTCTAAATAAAGTAGAGAAGTGGGAACTCCAGCAGTTATATAAAGGTTCGCCCTCTTGCGAAGATAAATCTTTTATAGTTAGAAGCAGCACTGAAATAACGCTGCTAAAAATTGAATTTTGCTCGCAAACCGAAACCACACACGGAGCTATGACCAAGTCCAGGCAAAAAGTTGTATCCTAAATATTAACATACAGCTCCTCTTGGAAATACGTCGAAGCGCTCATATTATATTTTATGCCATTTCCATTGTACATGTTCTACTTTATCAGTTATCGCTATTGCATTTTGAAATACGACTCCTCTGGAAGAGGGATCACCTTGTGCATAATAAAACATTTATATGACAGATGCTGTCGTATTTTCTGCTGACCTGTAGAGGCATCCGTTCCAAAGAAGATACTACTAAATCTCTCCTAGCGAGAAATATTAAATCATGCACATGTGATAAGTGTCATACAACGTACCTGAAAATTTTAAATTGTAGAAGTTATTTCCGATCCCTGTATAGCTGTTATGTCATTTGAGAAATGCATAAGATTTAATCGAATGAGAAAAATTATATGGCTTTTTATCTTCTTTTTTTAATATATATCTATTATATTAACCGAAAACTCATTAAATTTAAATTAAATTACTATTTCATACAAGGAATTTCAAAGCATTACGATACAAGATTGCATTCGCGTCTTTCCAAACAAAACGTCGCTCCAACTCCACGATAAATCTTTATTTCATTCATCTATCCAATGTCCTACTCCACCCACTATAGTACAGCAGCATCAGTCCATAATTAATTCTAAAATTCTCGCTTTCGCAGGATTACGCGGAGGACCAGAACGAGGAGGACGAGGGTAGCGTGACATCCCCGGCTCGTAGCACGACAACGGTCTTACCCCCGACGACGCCCTCGACAACCACAACGACGACGACGACGACGACGCAGCGCAGCAACTTTCCTCGCAGCTACAGCGAGCGCAAAGACTCGAGAAGCTACGACATTGGCTACCAGGCCAAGAACGACTATCCGCCCATGTCGTCTTACAGTGCGCACAAGTGGCAGACCCTCGGTACGAGACAGAGCGTCAAGGAGACGAGGAAGAACATGGCGCAGTACAAGAGCGGACAGTGTGAGTTGGATTATATTGCCTTCCTTTTTTCTTCTAATACAATGACGGTGTGTTGCCGTGACTAAATTTAGATATGCGGCATATAGTCGTACATCCTTGACTGATTATGAGGTGCATCTGTCGCGTGTTTTTCTGCTTTGTTTCTTTACGGTATGACATTGGCTATGATCATTATGCATTTCGTTCTGTATACACGGAAATATGTATCGGTTGAAAATTAAACGATTTTCGACAAGGTCTAGGTACATATGCACCCTATTGTCAAATTTAAGACGAATTTTGGCGAATATTATATGAAAGTCCGATGAGGAAAAATTAGTTTTTTATGCTCATACAATTCTCATTCTGTATAGCAAATAAAGAGGATTGTTAAACAAGATAGCAATGTTGTCTAGAACGATTTTCGTACTTTATACATATACGTCCGTACATTTAGTTACGACGCGTGCAGTTTTTTATACGTAGAAATCCATTTGTTTACATTATACATTTGTGCGTCAATCTTTTAAAGACTATACTACTTTCTGTATATTCGTTTCTCGTTTGCGAAAACGCTTTTAATTGCAGTACTGCAGCTATAAAAAACTTGTATTTAAATATAATTAAAAGTTATAATACAAGTCAAAACACGTACAGCGCACGTTCTCAGGGATTCCCAAAGAAAATCGTATATTTTAATAAAGCCATCTAAATACTATCCCATAGTAAAGCTTAAAAACAAAAAGATTAAGGCGTATTGCACAGAACTAAAAGAGCTGTCTCGGGCGCACGTTGTTGCTAAACGACAAGCATCGAAGAAGAGAGAGAGAGAAAAAAAAGAACGAAATATACCTATAGCTAATCCCATTGGTTACAATTGGCGCTCTCGGTGGTCCGCGGCAACGCCATGCAATTAGTCGCGAGACGTGTGGCGCGCATATAATATATGTGCACCGCCTTCCTCTCTCTATAGGAATCACCGCGCGCGTCCCTCAACAGATCGAGAAACGATCGTCTCTTTATGTATCCGCGCCCATTAGCCGCACGCATCCTCGCGGATTACCTCGCGACTCTTTATAACCGACCGGCTTTCCTTGAAACATCTCTGTTTAGTCGACTTTAGCTGCATTACCCACACCGCGCGACATGCCTCCAGCGAATGAACAATACGCGTTAGATGAAAAATACTCGTCGAAGTTCAGGGGGATCGAGCCTGCTATATGTATACAAATATGTAAACGGATTCTTAAAAACGGCTTTGCTGCTTTTCTGTACAAGTGATAAAATATATTGCTGTGAAATTAAGTGCCTTAAGTAAGTTAATACCTTAATTTTCGGATAAGAATAAATTCTTGAGTTTATCACAGCCGACATTGTTTACGAGTGAATTGTTCAATGGTTTTGTTTTGTGAAATACTCCGTGACAAAAGATTATACTCGGGCTAGGAAAAAGTATTTGCTCAAAGAAAAAAAAAAACGAAAACCGCGACCTCACAACAAAAAAATAAGTTTTTATACGTACACCAAAAAGTGGCTCTCTTCGCAGATCCACACGGGCGCACAAGGGGCCTAACGGATAATTACGCGTCTTTATGTTGGGCTTGCGCGCTTCAATTACGATTTCTCGACCCGCGCGCGTGTATTCTTTGTTATTTCAGCCCCAGCTATAAGTACGCCGCGGCGCCGTGCAGGTCGCATCTTTTGAAGTTGCGAAAATGCCCGCGTCGGTAATGATACACCTTCCTTTTTATTGGTGCAAACTTCAAAATGCGAGACGAACAAAAAAAAAACTATATTCAATTTCACTTTTACGATACACCTTAGTCTTCATTCTGTTGTGGAAGTGAACTTTTTTCCTTTGATGTCTGCTTCTGTATTTCTTTTTACACAGCAGAACTAACAGGAATATAACATTTGTTTATGTGTTGTAGAAATTCGTGAAATGCAGACGTTTGAGATATCTGCCTTACTTTTTGCAAATACGGACGGTTACTTAACAAATCTTTTATGTATTTTTTTCTATTCGGATGATTCATAAATTCGGAAATTTCATATAGTTTCTGTTCGGATAGAATACCCTACAAAATTATCATGTCAATATATTCTTTTGTCTAATTAAAGCTTATTTAAATTAGCTCGATCACATAGTAGCTGCCGCGTCTTGTGATACTTTCCCCCTAAACTGAAGATCAGAGAAACCTCTATTTATAGTTTTAAAGCGATATACTATAGCTCGAATGTGCGTGTAAATTTACTCTGCTCTTTTATCACGCGGCTGATTAATTTTAGAGCAAAATGAACTTGAACTTCGCGAAAGCCTAGTATGAAAACAGCTTTAAATCATTGCAAATTGGAATTCCTGCGAATAATGAATCTCCACTTTATAACGATAGATAATATCCCATTTAGCAAGATTTAAAATTATTATAATTAGGAATTCTTTTCTTTTTTAAGTAAAACGAATTCATAACACATCAATAATAATATTTTATGATGTTAAGATGTACTTAAAAAGCTTGGATATTTTAAACCATCCTTGAAACGTAAAATATGGCATCCCTTCTTGAAATAAACATAATCAACCGATAAGACCTGTAAATTTTCTAATTAGGACAATATTCAGGAATGATCAGGAATAAATTGGGGCTTAATTATAACACACAATTAACATTCAAAACTTCCCAATTTCATAAATACAATACCCGTAACAATTGCAACCGATATTTAACAGTTTGCGAGAATTAAATGAATTTTCGAAACGTATTGTCCGTCTGAATTTCACCAACCAAATATGTATAAGCAGTAACATTCCTATACAGTCTCGCACAAACGAATTCCGCAAATCCCATTCCCTCGACGTCGGTATAAAGTTATCGTTTCACGCGTACACACCGCGGCGCAACGTAAATTTATTCAGCCGCAACAAAAGCGTTGTAAATATAAGTATATCCTTTACAATTTGCAGCTCCGGAGGGTAACGCAGCCCACGACCACGTGATGCACGTAGCGAAGGAGGGTAGCTGCGAGTGGCCCCGTGCAAAGGTGATCCCTGTCCACGACATCTATCCGAACCTGACGGCCATTTACGATCCGCACTGCGCGATACTGCACAGGTGCTCGGACGATACCGGATGCTGCAGGTCCGAGACGATGACCTGCGTCGCCAAGCACACACAGAGAGTCGAGCTCTACTTCTATGTGAGTATATACTTTGTCAATTCTCAATCTTTGTTTTTTTTTGTTGATTTTGTTGATTGATTTTTTTCTTCAAGATTTACCGAAAGATTATGGTAATCGCGTGCAAAGTGTGGAAACTCGATGAAACTTTGTTCGTGAGCGATGATCGAATTAACGATTTGCATTGATTACACATAAAAGAAATACCGGTAATACGCATGCAAAATGGTAATAAAGGCCATGGTGCAGCTCGTATAGAAATCCGAAAGCTTCGAGTCTTGGTATAAAGCGAAAATATATTCGAAGGTAGACGCGTGTATTATGAGGTAAACAAGCGAAATACACGTAACTGATGTGTGTATTAAATTGTCAGGATTGAAAATGACTACAATTATGGGAAAATGTACAAGTGAAAGTGAAATCGTGACTGACCTTATTTCATCCTGGGAGGTAGGCAAAAGCTATTAAAGCAGCAAATTCACGGAATTAAGATGCACCGGGGGCCACGATGTGTCTACCAACTAATTTCAGGCCTCTCTTATAATTACTTTCAACGGGTCGTGTAATGCCCCCTCATCAAGTACCCGCTAAAGATGCGTTGATGTGTGGATAACAATTTTTTATCTCGTCAGTCTCGTCAATTTCCAATACTTTAAAATGCATAAACACTATGCCTAACAGAAAGGATTACCTATTATGTCTTTGTATAGTGTCATTAGCTCAATGTACAAGCGCGTTTTATATAACATATGATTCATGAGCTTTTGTCGAAATATCGAGCAAGACGATCGGTGCAAGTATATGAGTAAGTCCAGTGTCGATAATTAATGATCCGTTGGCTCTCCCTTTGCAGACTGATTTACGTCTTATAAAATTAAGGTTGCGTAACGATCTTAGCGGTGGGATCGCGATGCAGACGGACGGATTCGTCACTCGGTAGACCGGGACTGTATAGCTGGAAGTAGCTGCGACAGGAAAATGAGGCTCGAGTTAAGCTTTATCTTGCATCGAGTTGGCGACGTTAATTATCATAGAAAGATAAATGCAAAATATGATGAGTTTTGATCGAATTAATGTAATGAAGAATCATGCTTCGATTTTTAATTAAGTACCATTGTCCTAATTTTATGAATCTCCGAAGTTTACTTGTGTCTCAATTACATTTATCTAATCGTACTAAGATTCTTTACGCTTTTGTATATTACATATCTAATTATCGAATGTAGGTATATTAATTTGATAGGATTGAATATCGATAAAAAAAATCATATTTTCCATCCATATTAACATCGCATTAAAAAGGATTTGTAATAAGATTAATCCCTTTTGAACGGAATAAGTGTTGACATAAACTAAACGATTAAAAACTTTAAAGCGCGCTAAATATTTATTGCTTTATATTAACCGGTCACGCACAAAAGGCGTCATAAACACTTCACCTATATTGATTTTTTTATGATTGCGAATATCACAGGATAACAACGTTATTATGATGCAAACCAGTGTCGACAGCGCGCAATGTTCGTAATTTTATTACTTTTGATACGTCTAAGATTTCCTCCACTCCAAAAGAAAACCCCCGCGCGCACTTTTATTTAACTACCTATTGTATGAATTGTTTCATTTATTTATTTCGTAATATATTATCCCAGGCAGTGCTTCATTTAATTTAATAAACTGTTCTTTAATCCACCACGTAAAAAATTGCACATTTAAAAATCAATAACCACGCATCTCAAAAGGTTCGAAAGCTCTAAAATTCAACTCAGTTCGTGCGTTCGAATAAAAGCAATATTATATCTATACACGTTCCATAAATACAGCTCTTAGAAACAATGGCTTGGAATGCAACAAAGCACACACAACGAACCGATACGCAGGCGAGCTTCACTGTATGCACCGCTGAACTATGCATGCGCGTCTGCGAATGAGTAAGAGAGCAGCTGAATGATTCGAGATCAGAGCGAATAAGGACCTCCCAGAAATTCACCTCTCAGAGCCCCTATATACATCGATCCGTACATTCCTCGTATGCACACAGCATGCGCGCATTTCGAGTGGATCGTTGCAGGAGAAGTCAAGTGCAGAGCTCTCCATCGGCACATGTGTACAGAGCCCGAGGCCAGTATACGCGTTGCGTATATATGTATATGTATATGGGTATAGACTCCAAAATCAGGACTCTGATCTCCTCGCACTCGTGCGATTCTTTGAAAATCCTCGTTATATTATTATTATGCGCGCGAACACGTCGAGGGCTATCGCGGCCCTATACCCCGATTTCCACCGAAAACCGATAAGGCCGCGCGAAACACGTGCGCGCATTCTTCCCATCCGCGCGCCGAGATTTCCCCTCTTAGGATTCCGATATGTGTCGGATGCCTCTTTAGCAGCTGGCCGATCTGCCTCGTTCGCGTGTTCCCAGAATATTTCATCGCTTTCTGTAAACGTTCTGCGATAGCGAAGAACGTTTGATCTTCTGCTGTACGCTAATTTTCGGATTGTTCTAATATTATGATTGGAGTCTCGAGTGGTCGTTGAATACTTAAAATGTACGTTTCTTTTAATAACGTCGGAATCAAGCTGTTATAGGTATGCATTCCTCACCAATAAACAGCAATTTTCCAGTTCGCACGATAATTTTATGCACATACGAGCCTATCTATACCTATACTCTCTCGACTATCAATTTCATCCGAGATATATAACTTCCTCCAATCGCCTCGTCAATTGTTCGAAACTGCCTTTTCACGAGCAGCCCAATTTCTTTCATTGCGATCTCGGGGCGATAAAATTAATTGAGACAAGGATTGGAAACGACGACACCATGTCTCCTCACGTATTCATGTATACATATATATACAAACGGACTCGCTCTCGGTCGTCTCGAAAGATTCGCCCGGCTGCACGTATTAATTTCTCATCTCTCTCCGGTCGATGTGTGGATATACGTTACATTCGTATCGCGCGGGTACGACGAACGCATCGTATATGCACACGGCTTTAGAATGCAGACGTCGCGAGTCTTCTAATTCTGGCACTGCGGGTGATCGTAATCCGGCCCCCCTCGCGCATATATTTAAAATGGGTCATCGTGGATTCGGACCGGGTGCGTATAAAGTGATAATATATCCGTTAGCGCGCGATTATGGCGCGCGATGCAGACGATTCGTCAGAAGATCAAAGGATCGGCACAAATCTTCTAAATGCGTAGTGTTCGGGAGCGAGCGGATGCGTTCCGTCGGCCTCGTAAGATATATTTATGTGAGAACGTTGGACGACGCGTTCTACACCGGGGGATTATAGAATAACGAAGGGAATCGTTGGCTGCGGGTGTCGGTCACGCGAATTAATTGGCTCGATAAATTTGATGGCGCGCGATGGAACTATGTAGAATATGTAACACGTGTGACAGTGAAGCGGAATAAGGATTTTTTTCTAAGTAACCGCAGCATTTACCGAAACCCGCGTGAATATACTGGAAGAAGCAAGGCAAAATGGTCGCCGCGCGAAAATAAGCTCTGACGCAATCGCCGAGGCATCGGCGCAAATTCCCTTCGTCCTACTCATATATAGGCTCCTCTTATACATGCATAGCTCACATGTGCAGTCGAGATCCGAATGGCCAGACGTTCGCGTTGCGCGAGGGCAAAAAAGTAACGGTACACCCGCACACACGACTATATATACACACCACACGTACACACGCAAATATGCCATTTATCATCTGACGGTGCGGAATATGCGATCGAACATGCAGGAGCACTTCCGTGCTACAGGGAGCAACACGAGCGTATAAGAGCTGCTCGCCAAAAGAGTGACCGAGTCGAATTTTCAATCGACGTAAAACCGTATATATCCGTGTGTATTGTTACGAAGAGTGACTTTCTACGATGACTGTAACGATTCTCTTTCGGTGCTTCTCTGTGAGCTCTATCGAGAGTGGGTGTGACACAGAGTCTTCTGAGAATAATAATCTACTTTTCACTCTGTCGAAATGTTTACATTTATCGTTGTAATACGCGCTCGATTGCTCTAGCTCGAATGTTATCATTTTGATCGGTAACGTTCCGTCGCACGATACTATAGGTTATTATCGATGCTGCAGCGGAAATCAATAAATCGAATCCTTGCCACGAATGCTCATCACTCTTGGACTTTCACGCTAATGAATCACTGCGCGTGTACTTTCTAACGCCTTTCGGCCTAAACCGCCGCCATTTTCACGTTTTCTTTTTTAATAACGTAAACAAAACCATCTTGAGAGAGAAAACTTATAGACGAAAGCTAGTCCATCCGGTTCGTCGAAGCAATACGTTTCAAGCTATTGCACAAGTATACAATAATAAAATATTTAATATTTTTCTCACTGTATGCGATTCGATTAAAAACTGCCAACCCGAGTGTCAATGTTGAACAAGTACATGAAAGTATGTGCTGCCCTGTCAGCGGGAAAAAAAAACGAAACTGATTATCATCGTACGATCAAACACCGAAATTAAATTACGAATAAGTTTTTAAAAGGCGGAGAGCGCAGCGAATGTTGACACTCGAGTGGTCCGCAAAGTACACTCGGAAGCACTTTAAAAATCGGGGGCGCGAATTGACGAGCGGACTGTCCTCGCGAGTCCAATCCATAAGAAAAGAAAAAGAATAAATAAAAGGGAGATAAGTGCAGCGGACAGTCGACTCTGAAATCGAGTGCGAGAGCTGTGTTTCACACTCGAGTGCTCTCTCGACTCTCCGTGCACCGCCGTCCTCTCCGCTTGTACAAAATAAATCGACGTTCAAAAATCGCCCGACTGTCTGCACCGATAGGAATCTAATGCGAACACACGCGAACACACACACACATACACACACACACACGCACAGACTCACACACACACATATATATACATGACTCAAGTCTTGGCTGAATATCAAAATCTCGGTGATTTATATAGCGGTGGGCGTGCGAACGAGTGTCGCGTCTTTCTCCAACTGGGGAGAGAGAGAGAAGACTTTTCATTGTGCAGTCGTCGACTCTGCTGCACAGCATAGATATATATAAATACACCGGCACTGTTCTGTCCACTTCCGCGATACGAAAATACGCTGATTTACGAGGGGTAACAGGAGAGAGACAGAGAGAGAGAGAGACGAGAACGCGTCTGGACGTGGCTCAGACAAGATGACTTTCCCTTTAGGCCTAAACTGGGTTAGTAATATCGCGAGCGGAAAGATGTAGTGAGCGCGAAGCAAACGAGACCCGCCGAGTGAAGACGTTCAGCCCAATTTGCAAGGAGATTTTGCAGCGGCATCATCATGCCCCCGCGAGGGATGAATCGATCAGGATTGGCTGAAAGATTAAGTGAGAGCGTAACAAGCCTATTTTTGCATCTGTGCGGATTTATTTTTCTCGCTGGCTTCGATCTGCTTATGGGAAATTTAACTCTATTTATTTTGAAGATAGATATTTCATTTAGAAGAGTGAGCTCGTGTCGCTGCTAATCGACATTGTATATATTTGGGGAAGCTCGACTAAGTTCGACTGCTATTGTAACGATATGACACGCCAAATATTTAAAAAAGATTTTTATGGCATTCTGTTGTGAAAAATTCGATTTATAGCACGCGAGCAAAAAAAAGGCGTGCGTTGAATTGAGATTCCTATACGCATTGTGCCATAAAATACGGTTCGATATCATGAGCGGGAAGTACAGATTTACCCTTGAAATCATGAAAAGGCATACGTATTGCAAGACTTTATTGCACTAGTATCGATATGCACTATAATTCGCTGATTCTTTTTTATTAATACAATTTCGATAATGTTGCCGATTAATTTTTGTTTATTTCTAGTACAAATTTTGTAATTAATCATCTTGTTATAATCTCTTATGTACGAGTTCGTATTTCGCCTTCAATATTTTCAATTTCTAGCTATGCATGAAACATCGTTTGCGTGGCGTAAATAACAACAGTGTACCATCACTAAACGCCAAGAATAAAAGCTCAAAGCAAGTATTTTGCTGCTCTCAACAGTGATTACCCGAGATTACAAAAGAGCACTTTAAAATCTATTTAGAAACAATTGATCTCCTTGAAAAGATGGGCGACAAAAAATTACAAAAATATCAAGGGAAAAGATCTAGAAAATGACGATTTCCCTTGCCCATTGCTACAAGCAACGGTGAAAATGGTATAGCAAACGGTGTAAACATTGTGATTCAACCACGTATTGATACAAGTACGACTGCGAAGAAAGCAAGCAAATCGAATGGTACGCGAAAGAAATGAAGGCAATTTTTGATGGACAAATTGATTGCGGACATAAGACAATTCGAGATTCAAAGGACGCGTTACCGTGAATAGGCCAAAAAATTCAATACAAAACTATTGACGCGCGAAGCAAATACAAGTAAAAAGCGTATGGAGCATTAGAAAAGATCAGATTTGTTAAAAGATATAGAAAGAAGTTACAAGCATTAAAGAAGAAATACATAAGGAAAGAAACATTTTTTCTCGCAAAATAAACAGAATAAACTATTAGTCGATGTCCACATGGAAGTGATGCACCTCAGCTAGATGAGTGGCAGGTTCATTGCATAAAAATTACTCTATGACATTACAAGCCATGTACACTCTGTTTTGAGGATTCTGGCATCGGTCATCATCACTGACTCAGACTTCGAAAATTTCCACTAAAATATCACGACACAATCTTAATAACGGTTTTCTCCCACGAAACCTAAGAGGTTTCACTATGAATTCAAGACTATAAAATCACCAAAAAAAGTGTTCAGCCCGGTTCTTTTGTTTCTTGTAGCCCTCGATATAATCGCGGCACTTGGGTTGTCTATCGTCGGTGCGAGGATCGTTTATGCCCCCTCGCGCCATTAGTTATCGCAAAAGTACTTTAAAGCGCCGCTCCAATTCCAGCAGTGTAAGCATGTCGCCTCTGCCTCTGGATAAGTGGTCGTTAAAATGTTCGGCTGCAATGCCCGTGTGCTGCACTGCTATCGTAGAAAATATAAAACTCGGTTTCGTTTACTCTATACGTGCTTGACGTTTATGTGCTTTGGATTCTTTATTCATCGAGAGCTTGTTACATATTTTTGAGTAGTACTTTAAAGAGGGAGGTTATTTCTGGAGAATTACTATACTTTCGTTTGCAAGATGCTGATTATACAATTGGTTTTCCAGCGAACTTCTATAACGTTTACTGAAAAAAAAAACAAAACAGTGAATATTTACTGATTTTCGCGCAGTGACTGAATTCACACCGTTTTTTAATTTTACAATTTAAATTTTATTTCAATAGAGATTTCAAAGTTATATATTTTTATGCTTTTATCGATGATGTGAACTTTACATTTGTTGTTAATTTATTGCTAAGTATTAAAAATTAAGGAAGATAATAAGGAAAAATTAGTATCAATATACCTTTACTTTTAAATGTTGTATTCACAAGTTTTTGATGTGTATTTAATGTATTTTTAAAAAGTATTTATTCATTTTTACCAATGCCCGTTTTACAATTATCAGGGATTGCGACATTGAACATTAAAAAGAACCAAAAAAACTGTATACCTTTTCTAAAGATTTCAAATAAGAATTTTCAAGTACCATAATCTTTGGAAAATTTTATCTTTTTTTTTGTATGCAACCAAATTTAACAAATAAAAATTTAACATAAACCGCTGCTAATACAATGGAACATAATAGCTTCCTCAAATTTAAATGATTTGTTCCAATTATATAAGTAGCATATCATAAATAAATTAGGTCACTATTACTCATACTTTAAATCTTATATTACTAAAAAAACAGATGTATTGCCAATATTTAAAATAATTTTTAACAAAATTTATAAATTAATTAATCAATAATAACCAGCTAACTTATGAATATTTCATTTTTAAAATTAACTCATAAGAACTACTATTTTATAAATATAAATAAATTTTACTGTATACAATTTATAGGCACTTAAAAACCCTTTAAATTTTTTTTTAAATATTATAAAAATATTACAGTCAAATAATAAAATAACAATCAAATCTAATTAAATAACTTTTATTTTAAAAGAAGAAGAAAATACAAGAATTTAAATTATTAATTTTGAAAATCAATAAAATCGTTCATAAGATATGAGCAAGTAAAAAACATACATACACACACATACACACAAACAAACAAACATACTAACAAACCTACTAACAAACAAATAAAAAAACGAACATACCCACTCGAAAAACATACAATCATAACTTTTGTCTATTGATTCGTAAAACAACCGTAAATTATGGATACTAATCTAGGATAATCAATATAAAAAATGAACATTTCCAACATAAAAAAAATAGCCCCTAATATCCATCCGCTAAATAAGATGTAGAAGCTCCATATTAAATTTAAAGATAACACTAATTCTTCTTCAAAAGCATGATGAATATGACAAAGTTCTTCATTATCAAATGCC
>UELU01137950.1:2197-15465 GCA_900490025.1 Megastigmus dorsalis | reverse complement strand
TGTACTTTGGTTTCAATTTTTACTTGAAAATCAAATAATCATAAGTACAGATCAGGTGTTTGTAACTACGATATAAGTACAAAATAAGCACAGAAAACCTGCTTACTGCATCTGTATATTATCTATATCTCTTACCTTTGGAAACGAGAAACAGCAGGATAGTGCAATGCAATTTCTCTCATTTTCCCAAACTTTATTTTTTGCTGCTAGTTTTGGTTTAGCTAAATCTCGATTTATCGGAGTTATTGGCATCTAAATCATTTGTGAATGTAAAATGTGAAACACGATTTTCGTTAGTTACAGGGATTGAACATGGATTTTACAATATCGATAATAGTTATTCTATATTTCTATTTGATAATTCTACAATAAAAAATTCCAACATATTTATTATGTACATACTTTTAAAGAACATGAAAAAATGTAAATAAAATGTGTAAATTTGTCAATTTACTCTTTTCAAAGAGCACTATATTTAGAAAAATATAGAATATTCACATTATTCACATTCACGTTCACATTCTATCATCAACTCTTACTTGTTATTGGTTAGATTATCAAGGATGGAACACTAAGCAGTTCTAAACCATGGTTTTCTTTGGATCGATTATTTGATCTGTAAAAAATATCGTGTACCCTATCTTCCGTATTTTAATTAGCAAACAATAGCTCGGAATCAAACATTTGCAAGTGAGCCGCAGGTTTTTTTACAATGCAGCTAAAAACGCTCTTTATGAAAGCATTCTAAATGTTTGGAAGCATAGAAAAATCTTATCTGCGCATAAAATTTAAAATCTCTTTTTAAATCACAGGAAAATAGAAGCATTGAAAATGTTCAACGACGAGTATGTGAGATTCCCTGGCGAGGCGCACGAGCTTGCGCTCTTTTTATTTGAAGCGGGCGCGCTACGCGTACGATAGTTGCGGGCGGGAATGATGCGGTAGTGATTTTTATGGCCTTACCGCAGGAAGCTCGCGCGCCCACTTTGCGAAATGCTTGCACGATATCGTTAAGAAGGTGGTTGCTCACGGGGAATATTCACTCGCTCTCTTTCTCTCCTTCTCTCTTTCTCTGTATTATGCTACGGCCTCAGAATATGAAAATCAATATGCATTTATAAGGGCAAGCGAATTTTAATGGCGATTCTTAACTGTGGATAAGCAGTTCCTATATAATGCAGATAAGGACGTCATTTCCTCTTTTATTTTCATCGTCTCTGAGAAGACTGACGAGGAGCCGAGTGAAAGGATTACGTTTTTGCTTCTGCATCTTTTGCTCGCAAGAGAAAATATAGACAAGGGTGTGAACAGGTTGCAAGATAAGCATGAATTATGTGGTCAGACCTGCAAGCTTATTGTTTACACCGGAAGAAAAAGAAAAATTTACCAAGAAATAAATTAATTCACAAGATGCTTTTTTCTTTTTATTTTTATCGATATAAAGGAAGAAAACCGTTTATAAGCTGCAGGCTGTTTTAATTAATACCCTGAAACATACTGCGTACATCACTTGCTACATATGTATAAAATAAAAGTAAATCAAAGTACTTACCGTAGCTAACTTATAATACCCAAATTCGAGTCAATTACTAAATAATAGACTATTACGTGTGCTATTTTTAATTAATCAAAAAGACTTACCAATCAGTCCGGAGTAGCAATTCTTTTCAAAAGTGCGTATAAAAAGCAAAAATTATCGCATAAGCATCAATCAATGATTCAAACTAAAACTTGTCAGGTTTTAAGTAAAAGGTTGCCGGAGCAAAAACGTACATGCTTAAAAACACCAAATAATGCAGAACTTTATATCGTAACAAAGTAAAGAAGTACAAAAATAGGAAGAAGACGGATGTATATAGTATCATCGTGGCTGTTCTGTACTCGAGTCTGCTGTGGCTCGACTATCGTGGCTAGGTAGTGGAAAAAGAGGGACGCGCGACGGGTAAGGGGGAGAGGGGGAGGGAGGAAAGCACAACCATGCGGCGGCACGGTTCTAAGAGGATTACTCTGTGGTCCGTAAAACCCCGCCAGTTTCCGGCATCAAAGCAAAGCTTTTCACTAAAATTGTACCGGGTGCTTATATTCATACGGAGACTCAGGTATGTGTGTGTGGAATCTGTCATCGAATTTTCAACCGCTTTCTTGCACTTCCTTTTATTATATGGGATGATTTACTAAAATGAAACTTTTTCAGTTTTCTGTCTGCTTCTATGATGCTAGTCTATTTTAGTCTTTGAAGACGAGTACACTGGTAACTAGTATCTATTAGAATTTTTAGAAAATTATTGAAAGCTTATTAGATTTAATTGCAGCAACTAAAATTTTTTATAACCGGTGAAGTCTTTTTTCAATGTTACTATAGCTTAATTTTGCAATAACACAATAACACGCATAATTAAAAGTAAAAAAAAGATTTGATCTAAAGGTAAGTTATTCATCGTCAATCTTTTTTCAAATCCATGTATTCTCTTTGTTATCAATTACTCAATAAGAGAATCAAGATATCATTGTTAATAGGTACAAAGTACTTTGCCAAAGTAAATATTTTACCTGCTTATTAAGTTAACATAAAATATGTAACAATATCTAAATCGATATTTGATAAAACTAATACGTTACAAATTTATAATTTTTCGGGTCGTTTCTCAAAACATTTAATTTTGTTACAAAATTAAGGAAATGCAAATTATTAGATAGTAATTTATTTGTATAATATGAATATATGTATAAAATCAAAAATA
Source organism: Megastigmus dorsalis (assembly GCA_900490025.1). Lineage (NCBI taxonomy): Eukaryota > Metazoa > Arthropoda > Insecta > Hymenoptera > Megastigmidae > Megastigmus > Megastigmus dorsalis. Next base: position 12,724 of record UELU01137950.1, on the reverse strand, counting down.
TAAATTCAGTAAAAGATGTCAGATCTATTATGATATCCTTAAAGATTTGATAGCGAATTAGTGAAATAGCTGAACTGATGTCATAATTGAAATAAGAGAAACTACCCTATCTTGCTCAGTCTATTTTAAATAGAGCGAGAAAGGTTGTAATAGTACTATACCTGAAATCATATATTTTTAAAAAGATGAAAAAACTTGATAGTCTTTCCATCTTTACATAGAGTAGGATTAATTCGTCCTTTTTTGGAAATCTTTATCTTTAAGTAAGAGAGTTGACTTTTCAAATTAAACGTCTTTTCATTCCCTACAAGATAATATGACTTTCGTAGATTCTTCTTATTATTTCTTTGAGCAGAAGTAAATATCATTTCTTCAATGTATATAGAGAACCTATTGTTATGCATCTATAGAGTTTTATTGTTAAATCTATATGCATAATATATCAACACTTGCCCGTTATGATCCACGGATACTGTATATTGGTTTATTTTGATACAATAGTAATAGTCTGAATTGGTCAGGCGATGATGTTGTATATCTTTTTTATAAATGCTCTTATTTTCGATATCTTTGTCATTATAGGTTTTGAAAGATTCAAGCTGAATAAAACAAGAGTCCAGTCAATAGTACTGAACGTCATAATAGTTTTACAAAGGCTCAAGAGATCAAAGTAATACAAATGAAATAATCACTCGCAATTTGCTCTATTGCGTTGAACAATTTAGATGTATTAAATCCATATTAAAAACTATTTAATCAACAAAAAATATCCGTCACGCTCAATGCTATTCACAAACTCAAATTGTCACATTTTCGTTCTCAAACGAAGCCTTTAAAAGCGATGAATTTGTCAGGCCATTAAAAAGTAGAAAAGGAAGCCCAGCCAACGATAAAAACTTATCGCTTACATAAAAAAACTCGAGCTTAAAATTCAAACTTTTTTCCCCAGTACAAGATAAGCTGCCAGTAAGACATGCAGGAAAGAAACACGGAGAAAGAGAGGAGAAAAAGAAAGCAACATCGACTGAAAAGAGAGAGAAAGAGAGCCTATAAGTTGAGTAAGGAAGGCCCACCACGGCAACGCCAGGCACATTCGGTTGACTTTCTCGTGGTACTAGTGGTGTCGGTGCAAGCGAAATAAATAGAAAGAACGTCAAAAGGAAGATGGAAAGCGAAGCGCCTCTGACTGAAGTAAAAAGAAGAAGGGATAAGGGAAGGGAAAGAAAGGAAAGTATTTCGAGGTACACAACTGTAAGGCAAGTCATACATACGTCCTCGCACACGCAACCTGACCTCAAAGGGTCGCGCGCTCGGTTCACTCGCTCTCTTTCTCCTAGCAGTAAAACGACAGTAAAACCGTCCTCCGGCTAGAGACCTTATTTCGCTAAGAAAATGCAAAGCAAGCGCGAAGGGAAAATAATGGCGGGCGAATGTAGGCGTCGTCGTTGTCGCTACCACTGCCGCTGCCGTCACCGGCATCAGTACGAACCAAGAAAGTGAAGGAGGGAAGCGAAGCGGTCGAAGAACGAAGAGGAAAGTGGGGGAGAAAAAAAGAAAGGAAGAGAGACAGAGAGAGAGAGAGAGAGAGAGAGAGAAAGAAGGGCTTCTAAGGAGGAAGATGGGAGGTGGTAAGTATTCGCTTCGCGTCTTCCTGAATTATCGTGCAAGTATTCTTGGGGAAATGCTACTAAATCAACCCTCTACGCGCGACTGTCTCTCTCGTCTACAGTTTCCACTATCTTTCTTCCTCTCTTTTCGTTCTATCCTTCTTTATTTATTTATTATTTATTTGCGCTTCTTATTACGCTAGCCTCTTTTTCCGCGCCTGTTACCCCTCCCCCCCCTTCTTATCTCTCCTTCATTTTCTGTTTTACTTTTACCGCCTGGGCTTTTTTCTCATCGCCACTGCCCTCTTTCTCTCGCGCTTGGCGCGAAGCATCCTTATCCGAGTTATTGCTTAAAATATTTGCAGCGTGAATAAGTAAAGTCAATTTTTGCGAAGGAGCTCTGGCAGATTTTTTGCTCGACGCGCGGAGTCACTTGCGGACCATTATTTTATTTACACGATCCACCTTATTACGCAACTTACAGAATGTATAAAACCGAGACCAACTGAATTCCGTTTGAAATTTAGAGCAAAATTTTTGTCACAGATTAAATTCTTAATATTTAACATTAGCTTTCCAGAAATTAAAGTGAGCTCAGAGTTTCCAAATACTTATTCAAATAATACATTTTTGAATATTTTTTAAACTTAACTAATAAGTGTTATTTTTAATATACATTATAGATACATTTTAATTTTAAACAAGTAAAATAAATAATCATGCAAGTATCTTTTATATGGTAAAATAACATTTAGAATTTCAGCACCAAACTTGTTGATTGTGATCTCAATTAATAAATATATAAATTAATTGAAAGAATTCTTAATTCTTAATACATTTTATAATATAATACGATTCTTTACTTTTGCCATTAAATTTAAATTGCCAAACCGAATAGATTACAATCTTTTTTAATAATCGATGTTATTAGCATTTGCAAAATGTTGTCCTCAAGAATACATTAAAATAATTTCAATGTGTTGAAAGAGTTTTTATATTTAAAAGATAGTATTCAGCCTTCTGTTAATTTAAATATCGTTTAATGCACAGTGGCATTCAAAATTATAAAAGGCAATTATAACCTTGGCTTCTTCGATTTTTGCATAAGCATCCTTTTGTACCCAAGTCTTTTGAAATGTTTTACTTACTGTTTAAATTCAAATTATTTAATTTTATTTTTATCTCGTTAACTTTTATCAAAGTTTTTCAAAAACTTTAAGCCAAAGTAATTAATATGAAAACAGCAGAAATACACACTTTATATAATTTTGCCATCTATGAATTATTTTTTCTTAACTTTCTAATGGTTTTATTTATGAAGAAGCTTCATTCAAATCCATTAAAATTTATATCTATTCATTGTGAATTTAATGATACTATTTTAAAGCTGACAGTATACATTAAAAATTATTTAACTGTTATTTCAGAAAGGCGTCAAATCCATTTTATTTCATGAAAGACTGCTTCAATCGGAAAGAATGTAAAGTTAAAGCAAACATTTTGTTTTAAAAATAATTCGTAAAAAAACTGTACCGAGTCATTTATATTCGTAACCCGTCGACATTCACAAGCAAGCACCAAAAGAAAGTATTTCACCGGACCCGCGTCGCGTCCTCACAGCAATTTTCGTCAATGACAAGTTTTAATCTAGTGCCTGGCAGCGTTATCTTCCCAGGAGCACGCCTTTATATCTCTCGGCTACGTATCTGTACACGACGAGCGCTGTACTCTATTCGCGCAAACGCTTTTTTCTTATTTCTCATTATCACTCTCGCCGCGCAGCGCGGTTCACCTTTATATATATATATGCACTCGACTCGCAGTCCCTTTTTCAATAATCGTTCCTTCTTGTTCCAACGCGGAGCTTTTGCCTGCCTGGAAAATCAGAGAAGTCTTGGTAGTCTTCTCCTTCGCTACTATCTAGGGGTGGACGACCTTTCCTCTCCCTCTCCTCTCTTTCTCCCTTTTCTTTCTCTCTTTCTTTTCTCGGCTCTTGCCTCTTTCATTACGAGTCCCCCGTTTCTCTCTCTTTCCCTATTTCTCTTTCTTCTCTTTCGGGCGGCTTCTTTAGTCGCTACGAAGCGGCTCTTCACAACCCTCGGCGTTCCAAGGAAGGTAGAGCGCGAGGATGCAAATATAAGAGAAGAGACGGCGCGTGCGGGAGTCGTTCCCTTGAAATATCGTTCCTAAATAAATAACGAACGGGTGTAATATGCGAAATTACTAGCGCCAGCGAGGGAGTCACCGGAGGGGCCACCGACGTAGTTCGCGCGCGCGACCTCTCTCTCTCTCTCGCTCTCTCGCTCTCTTCCTTTCCTCCCTTTTTACTGTTTCTTTTTCTCGCTTACCGTTCTTTCCTTAGCCTTTTAGTGCTACCTTGCAGGGCTTGTCTGAGCAAGCTGTAAACCTATAGCTGTGTATCAGCGCATGTATCTGTGTGAAAAGGAAACGCTTTAGAGTCGTTAATAATGGAGTTACAGATATGACGAAAAAGCAGTATTTCTGCACTTGATTATAATTAACGACATTTTAGAAAGTTTTAGAACAAAATAAAAATATATTCTTACAATATTTATGACATATTACGAAATAATATTTCCATTTATGTTCACGGATTCCAGGTAGAACATATTTTAAAATCGATTGCTTTCAAGCTGTAGTATAATTTCGTTACTAATATTTCTCGGCACTAATGCTTATGATTAAGCAGCTTCGAAAACAAAGTTGTTGAAATCATCTGAATTTTATTTGAAAGAAGGATAAAAAGGAATATAGTTGCATAATTAATTCATAAAGGCCATACCACCCTTTAATAAAATTGTATGAGCAATGCATAAACCTTGCACTATCATTTAGAGTATGAAAAGACATTATATTTAAAAAAAAAATATTTAATTTCTTTACTTGAAGCGAAATATATGAAAAATAATTCAGTTGAGTATTCCCTATGCTTAATACATGGCAGTAGAAACAGGCGAGTATAGAAAGGCACTGATTTTCTGCAATTAAGTTTTTATTAACTTTCTATTCGAGTAAGGGGACCAGATTGTTTTTAAATTGAATATGTTTTGATGTTCTAAATAAAGGCGTAAGTTTCACTAACTCTACTTTTGGTTCCAGTCTCGTAGGCATCCTCTTTACAAAGTCCTCCGCGTTCGGCCAACTCGCCTAATAGATTTGCGAAAATTCGCATCAGTGACTAAGACCTTTCTCCTGCATTATTGTGGCATATGCCGAACATTCCAGGGTAGAAAATTAAAAAGGTAAGAATATTTTTCCATTAGCACGCTCGTACACAGTCAGAGAAAGAGAACACTACAAGCTTCTTAGCGTTGAGCTTGGGTGGTGTGGCTACCTCGACTTGAACTGACGATACCGACGCTCTGACTCTAACACCATTTTAAAGAGCACCGCGTCTCCCCGAATGGTAATACTCTACGGAGACTCCGACTCGCGCGCGTACTCGCGTCGATATGCAGTGCTCGTCTCGGCGAAGGCACGTCGTTAATACGTCTACCGACGCGCCGCGCCGTTATTCGAATTCGTCGTAAATCAACGTAATAACACCCGGCGCGAGAAGTAGACAGCGAGGCGCTTCAGGAAAAGAAGAGAGTGGAATGAAAAAATGAGAAAAACCGAGAAGGCGGAGGCTGGGCAGATCTCGCCGCACATACTCCCTCGCTTTTTCTCTCCCTTTCTACTTCTCGTGAACGCTCTCTCGCGCCAAAGCTCGCCGGCACGCGCGTCATTTGCAACGACCTTGAAATTGAGATCTCATTTCAATTTAATTTACGGCCCTTTCATGATTTCTTCTCTTAGACCTCGATCTTTTATTCTTCCTTCTCTCTCATCTTCGTTCCCTCCGCCTTGAGTTTCTTGCCTTCGGCGAACTTATTATGCCTATACATATATAACTTAGGTAGAATAATGCGGGTGAGGTAGAATGTAATGGCACGACAAGTTTAGAATGCTGAAGTACAAATTTCCAATCAAAATTTCTCAAGTTTTATGACCGAACAAATACACAGTTCAATATACCATTATTTTCCATGTGGCAATAATGGTAAATCATATCTTTAAAGTGTTGTTTACAGATACTTTTAAGATTAAGTTTTTCAATTACTACACTCACAATTGATCATTACAATTTCTAAGATTAATAGGAAAACTTGAAAATAAAACCGAATTTAGTCGAAGTAGAAACAGATAGATCAATTTAGATGTGAATTTATGAAAACGATTGTTGATGTAGCTTACCCGAAAATCAAAATACTGGAAAATAAATTTTTACAACATGTACAGATTTTACACACATATATATTAGAGCACAGATTAGGTCATTACTTTATTCAAATAGCTACCGAATCCATCTCAAATCGAACGATCAACGTACGTACCCATCACTGGTCTTTTTGACATTTGAGTAGGTTCTTCTTGGAAAATGATTTGACATATATTTTTTTTATGCCAATAAAATTGCATATAATACTCCATTTGGCGAACATTTATGCTTTTGAATAAACTAAACATTATTTTCCTCAATTTTGTGTACCCTATAATCTCATGCAAGGTATTTTGAAAAAAATTAAAAGTGCTTGTTATTCTAAAAAATGTACTTTTTGTGCCTATTTTTTAATGAAAATTTTAGAAAATTTAAAATTTTTTAAGAGTGTATTAATATCAAACCATGTGTAATAGATCTACTGTTTTTTTCTTTGGAGAGAGAAAAAAAATTAAATAAAATACCAACTTATAAATAGACTTATATGCATGCGCAATAAGGTATGTGTACATACCTATGCACAATGCAAACTGGCAGGCACAATAAATGATTTTCACTTTTGGTTTTTTGGCTTTCTAGATTTTTTAATAGTATGGGTGATTTTGGTTTACTTTTTCTTGGTTTTCACTTCTGTAAGCGAACGATTGGCAGCTTTTGCTGTAAAGCAATGTGCTTTATCTTTATGTTTTTTAAATCCGTATACGAGTTTTTGAATTCCATGATACTTTGGCGCTTTAAGCCAATTAACATTTTTAATTTTTCTGTATTTTTCTATGTCCACGTGTAGCAAATGAATTATTTTAATGGCATTAGTATAATTTGGAACACATTTTATAAAATCCTTAGCATTTTTTACAGTTTCTTCAAGGGGAATTTCAAAATTATGGGAAGTAGCATAATGCTTTATAAGTCCACCCACAGTATCTAAGCTCCTTTACCGTAACCAGTAGCAGAAAACAACCATTTTATATCATAAGGTGCTCGTTTTAATTTATACAGTTAAAATTCATACATATGCGTCCATGCGATATGCTCATTATAATAATGCCATAACTACATGAACAAAAAAACTTCAAATGTGCTTGATCATGTTTTGTTTACAACAACAGCATTAATAAAGATAATGGTAATCGAACTGCATATTTCTGGCTAGCTTGTATAACATAATATTTTTCGAAATCTAATATAGTTAGAAATTAATAATATAGTCAATATCATTAAATTTTATTACGCAATTTATATAATGGTCTCCATTGAAATATACGACATATAATACAGTTAAAATAAACTTAACTTTACTGTAAGGTAGAATGGAGTAATTATCTAAGCAGAAAAAGGTCATATTTTTAATCCATAATAAATTTTCATATATCTTAAAATGAGTACAGTAAATTTTTAGTGTGTACTTTAAGTATTAAACATCTAATATCGTCTAAAACTGAGCTTAAATAAAATTGAACAAGACTAAGAAAACAAAATTTTTTACGGCAATGCGGATAGTGAGGGCTGGGCTAATGGCGATCACTGAATACATTAGCTTTCAAAAAAAAAAAAAGTAATTCATAGTTTTATATAAGACAAACTTATATTCATTCTTTGATGTCATTACTTTTTATTTTGCACTGCAGTAGTCGGCTACACGCTTTTATTAAACTCTAAATGTTCAAGTAAATTTCATAAAAGATTTCCAGGTGAATTCTAGGTCCATCCAGGTGGAATTCCAGCTACTAGATTTTTTAACTACATACAAAAAATTAAAGTTTACATAGATTTGGAGCCTACATTTGGTATTACTATACGGATGATAACATCAAACTGGGGGATTAATTTTTTTTTTTTTATTATTTTATTTAAAATCGCTCTATTTATGCTCCCACTTGGTGCTTATCAGCGACGGAGGCATGCGATGTGTTTGTAAATAAAGCACATGAATTAAAATTCAGTGGTGCTCGTGTCAATCGAATTTGATTTCATTTAGAATAGTTAATAATATTGCAAGAACTTTTAATTTGTGCGTTGACAAAGAATAGAACTCTTCAAATCATTTTTAATCGTAATGATTCAATAGTCTAGAAGCACTGGTTTTAATTATAATTATATTATTGTATCAATATTTTAATAATTCTATTCAATTCTGTTATTATTGAGTACTTAAGTACTTAAACATTAAATACTAAAGTTAATCCTTTTTTATAGAATAGAAGATTTTTTTTAAATATTTCTATAAACAGAGAACTATAGCTGAAACCAATACTAATCTACCCTACCTATAGTTAACTAGGCCTATTTAGTTAAAAAAACTGCGTAAAACTGAAGCAGTAAATTAAAACAGTATTTCGTGGTCCTGAATAATACAGAATTATTTCTTTGCATATACAAATTTCGTTTTTACAGACCAACAATATAAAGCTGTTGAAAAACTAACTACTCGTTGTCTTTCAGGTAAGGTCTCGTCACTTTAACCCTGGCGCATTCGCATTTAACCAAGCTATAGTTTTATTCGTCCGACTAGCAAAAGAGAAAAAAGAAGCAGATAAGAACGGCTTAATCCAAATGCCATTAGAAAATAAGGAAGCGCGAACGAGGCGCTACGTAGAGAGAGAGACAGAGAGAGGGAGAGAGATAAGAGGTATGGGACAGCGAGCGAGAGAAATGAATGAGAAGAAAAATAAAACGGATTGACAAAAAGACGCCGTGACAGAAATAAAAGCGGTTTATAAGAAAGGGTAAATGTGATGAAATCGTTAAAAAATTTAATGGAAAGCTGGAAGAAAATTTTTTCTATTTCTTTATATTTTAGATCGAAACTGGTTTATGAGACGCCCATTTAATGCATTCATAGATGTTCGAGATCTAAATATACACAAAGTATGAAATACATATATGCAAATATAATTATTAAAATTAGTTTTGCAACTTTAATAACGCTTTTTGTACTAGTATAAATAATTATTCCAATTGAAAATAGAGGAGAATGAAGAAATATTCTGAGATGATATAGTTAAAAACAGTTTGAACGACTTTTTCTCTTGGCTCAGTGCATGGAATCTAATAAAACTTTTTTTAAATGAAAGCCATTTAAAAAATATTTCACATTATGTTCATAGCTTGTACATATAGTATTGACTCAAAAGATATATGATACGATATTTTCGAAAAAGCAAATGTTATTTTATAGTTTTAAACAAGAAGTTTAATAAATGCTATTAAACTATATCTTTTATAACAAATTTAAACATTTTTGTTATCTTAGTAATAAAAAATTTCATTTTTTGAGGTTAGGATTTTATCTCGAAAATGGTAGAAGCTAGAGTAAAATGAAGAAATTTTTTGACATTCCTACGGGTGAATTTATTTTGAATGTCTTGAAAGACGCATTATAAAATCTAAAAATGCAATTTCAAAAAGTATATCTTATTGATAGATATCCAAAAGGATATCTATTTAATAAATTGTCTTACAAGACTAATATATTTGTTGTTCGAAACTTACTGATTCAAATTAATTGCTGGATCTTAATCCTCTTGAGAGTTTTTCGCTGTAATATATTCCTTCCAACAAATGTTCTGATTTCATAAGTGTACTAGGCTTATTTTGAGGGTAGTTTTTGTAGCAATTATGTTTTTTGATTTTTTTTCCAAAATATTGAGCTCTTTTTGCACAATATTTGTTTTTTACTCCAACATGTAGAACTTTCCCCGTCCGTTTACCAATTATTGCTCCTAAGCAAGATAAGGAATCATACTTAGTTCCAAATGATCTCTTAAGCCAACTACCATCAGCAAAAACTGTTACAAAAGGTATGCCATTTTGATCATCATCTCTACCTTCCTTTGCAAGTCGAGCTTCTTCCTCACCTGCTTTCTTCATACCATTTGTGGTAATTTCATTCAAATGATGCAATGATGTCCCTTGATTATTCTTAAAAGTTCTTTGTGAAACATATGGGATGTGCAAAAAAGCAAGTAATCCCTCGATTTGAGCATACTCGATACCTTCACCAAGAGTACCTAGGACAGAACATAGATTGAAATCCATAATGTTTGGAGATGCTGGTTCTGATCAAATTTTACATTCTTTGCTGCAATTTGTACATTTGAAACCAGTGATTGGTAAAAAGCCTCTCTTTTCAAATATCCAATCTTGAAATGTATACTTTTCACCGTGATCAGGTCCGCCTCCTTCCTGCTTTCGAATGCAGTCTCTCAAGCACCCCTGTGGGAGACTTGAGAGGTAGGTCGATCAGGCCGCTTTGGGGTTCTATGATGCCCACGGAAGCCTGGACCAATGCGGGAGGGGGGTTTCCCACTTTTACACCGTACGTAATCGGCGGCGGCTCGAGCCGCCAGAGTAGGAGACAGGCAGCTGCCCTATATAAGGAGTTGCCTTAGAATCAATTATACTCCACGCTACATGCTTAAGTGCCTCCCTCGCCCCCTTTTTCGTGTCGAGATGGCCACCGTACCCACCGCAGCCTCACCCTTTTTCTACACCCTTTCCTTCTCTACAATTTCTTCACTTTCGGGGACTATAACCTTAAAGTTGGTTACCCAAACGGGGAGGGGTTTTTAGTCGGTACAAATCCGGCACTGCCCATTCCATCTTGGACGTCTTTTCAAAGATCTTCCCCTCCTCGGC
>UELU01137948.1:0-18011 GCA_900490025.1 Megastigmus dorsalis | reverse complement strand
TCTCTCTCTCTCTCTCTCTCTCTCTCTCTCTCTCTCTCTCTCTCTTTTGCGCAACCTTCCATCTTTGCGCGGATTTAAGACGGCGATCCTTAAACACCTCCTCGAGCTCGATCCCCAGTCATCCAAAGCCGGGACCTGTGATCTTAATGCTGTACAGACTTACACCCACACAGGGGACAGACAGATAGGTTTTCTTTATGTTAATTTATTTTGTTTACCCCTATACATAGTTTTTAAATTATGTGAGTGTATTTATTAGTGTGAATGGGTGCATGTGTGCAATGAGTGAATGTTTAAATTTTAGAATACAATTTTAGAATGACTGATGGATATAGACCGCTTGATTTACCTTGTTTGTTTGTATTTTAAGATAAGACGCTCTGTGATATTACCTGTTAAATATTTTTAAGACTGACTTTTTATTGACTGATTTTGTATAAGACTGATTTTTTTTTGTATTAAAATTTTTTAACTTATGCTGTGATATCATGGATAGTAACTAAGTGAAATATTTATATAGATTAGCGAAAAAATGAAGACTGTCCTCTATATACTATATACAACCATATGTAGATTGTAACAATCTATTTTGAATTTATATGCAAATAAACAAATATCTATCTATCTATCTATCTCTCTATCTCTCTGTCTCTACGCCAAGGACAGAGGCCAAGCGGCGCTCTTTTACAATCACCGCGTCCAACCTCCTCAACCAGCTGGGACCTGTGGAGTTCGACCCGGATCGCGTGCACGACTTCAAGTGAAGGTTTTTTGCTCAGCTACAAGCGCGCGACCGGGCCGACTGGATGCACCGAGTGGAGACCGAGGGCCTTCCGGTGGAGGGCTGAGAGGCCTCTTTCACGCACCATCTTGGAGCGCAAGTAGACGACATCGCCATAATTACGCAAGAGACTGCCCCGCTCGCTTTTCTTATTAATACTTTTTCTTTTATTAAATGCAGTATAATCGGGGCAAAGTACTTAAATTTTTCTTTTTACATTCTTCCTAATTTTTTTAAGAGTTTCATGTGTTAATTTTCTTTGTTTTCTTTTTTACTTTTTATGCGCATATTCTATAGCCTTATTTTTATTTTTATTGCATTAGAAGCTAGTATTGGTTTGCCACATAGAACAACTTTGTTAAGTTTATTTTTTTCCATTATTATTGTTACATTTGTTCTTTTTTCTCTTCTGCCGGTACTCTTAATATCTTTTTGTTTTTATTATATCTATAAGATTATTATGTAAAGCAAATGTTATACTATCAGGCCATATGGGGTCACACCCCGAGGCCTCAATAAAATTTATTTACTCTACTCTACTCTCTGTCTCTGTTTCTGTCGAATTGGAGGTGGGCATTTTTCACCTTGGCAAGTCCACATTTTTACTGTTTTCTACTTGCCCCTCCAAAATTTTGACGTTATGGCATTGTGCAAGCATTATCTCATTTTGTGCTGTTAATTGACAGTCCTGCCAATATCTGGCAATAAATCATCTCGCCACAAGGTTGGCGCTGCCAATCTTCTCACCTGCTGCCAACCTCCTTTCAAATTCGTGGTAAGCACATGCGCCCTCCGACTAGTTATAGTTATAGTGGCTAGCCGCTCCTTGGCCCTCTTCCGAAAAATCTCCGACTATTCGCACGAATTCCGAAAATCGCTGCTTTATCGGTCGACCTCGATTCCGCACTTCCATTATCTCCCGGCAGATGGCAGTATTGACAGTGCCACCTTGCCCAGGGCATTCTATATCTGCCAGACATGAACAAAAGGCACTGTCTTATACGGTGTTGCACCACTGGCAGGCCAGGACAGCTGACCACGCTTACTGCTGTGCCACCGTGTATGAGCGACACAGCGCCAGCACCTGGCCCTACCCACTCGGCTGTTACTACTGCTGAAACGACACCCACAGTCAACACCGGCTCTCACAAGCGATTAACATCGCCCTTCTCGCCTTCGACGGAACAGATTGCTTTCTTGGCCAGATTGGCTTGCCACTCACTGCCGACCATATCGCGGAAATCAGGGAGTGGCTCCCAGCGAATTGAAGAGCTCTGCGTCGACTGGTTCGACACCGGGGATCTCTGTTCCCTCTGAGCGCAAATCTTCACCGGTGGATAGCAGAGCCGTGGTTTTCCGCTTGTGCACGCCCTCTTCACCTTGGCCTTAGCAGCGCAGAAGCGGCTTCACTACGCGAGGCCGGTCGTGAGAGTCTTGATGGTCTTCATGCGGGCGACTGCTGGCGGTCCGCTTATCCCGGTGGCGACTGAGGCAGATTTACAGCTACTCGAGCCCCGTCCGGCCTCAGCGTGAGCGCTCCAGGGTCGGCCTTTCTCTTTTGTCTTTTCTTCTCTCACTACGTACTTAGTGGGTGCAGCTGGAAGTAAAGGATATAAGAACATCGAGTTACAGATGTTCCAACAGATTTTACAAATGCCTCCAGCTCCCACAGTGCGATAAATCTAATTATTTGAAAAAATGTGAAAATTGTAATCGGAATTTTTTTGGCAATGAATGCTATGAAAATCATTTAAGAAAAAAAAATCAGTTAAAAAACCGTTATTTTTACGAGAAGCTCGTATCTGTGGTGTGTCATTTTGTAATATTTGCAACGAGCGGCTACCAGTGGGTCATTTTCGTTTCGTACAACCGATCAAAGATGGTACACAGAAACGAAATGTATTATTTTTATTTTACGATTTCGAGACGCAGCAATCCGTACCAGTACTTGGCGATGAGGAGAAAAAAATACACGTTCCAAATTTATGTGTAGTGCAGCAAATGTGTACTCTGTGTCTCGACGATGCAGATATTTCCAACAGATGTGAACACTCTGGAATTAGAGAATACGTGTTTAAAAGGCCAGTCTAGTTTCTCACTTTCAAAAAATCAATTTTTTTTTGCCTATTTCGATAGTATACTATTCGAAGAACAATTTCCCAAAGTTGGCCCTGGAATCGCAGAATAACTGTAAGTATGAAAAATTAAATTTTATAACCGAAAAATCAATTGTTAAAACTTTAAACGCGTTTTTCTCAAAACTGCATTTTCAAAAACGGCTGCAGCTCTAGCTCAAAGAAAAACTAACGAATCGATTTGAAATTTTGCACGAATATTCGTAACATGTTTTTACATACCATGAACTACGATCTTTTTGATATTTCAAAAAATACAAATTTGCTGATCAAAAAACGAGAGTTTTTTGTGAAAAATTGAATTTTTTTTTGTTGCCATTTTTATAATTTTTAATATTTTCAAAGGATCCTAGTTCATGGTACGGGGAACCTCATTTAGTTTAACGTGAAACATAAACTTTTCAGATACTGGCATTTTGAGGACCTCTACAACTACAGCCGATATACTACATCATTTTTGGATGACTCGACGTCGGAGCATAACTCGGCTTACAGTCGATATTTTTTCATGAAATTTTGTGAATTAACTTGTCAATAGCATCTAAATATATCCTTAAAATTTTTAAATTTTTGACAGCATGATTTCTTTTGTATGAGTCCCGGAAAATCACCTCCATTTTCCGCCCGAGAAACTAGACCCCTTCATATTAACCCGGTAAAAAAATTGGTTAATTTTGCTCTAGCTAAAAGTAAAAATTTCAAGAAGACGATATGTATTGCACACAATTCTCAAGGATTCGGCAGCCTATGTATTTTTAAATATTTGGGCGAGGAACAGAGTGAGCGCGAAAAACCACAGATAATTTTAAGCGATTCGAAAATTATTTTTTGATATACGTGTTCGTAAAGTACACACTTACGGACTGTTTTGAGTCCGTAAAATTTACACACTTTACAGACTGTTTTCTGTCTACAAAAGAATCCAAAAAGTGCGTTTTTTACGGACCATATATCAAAAGATAATGTTCAATCCTCGGCCGTAATATTTTCCGGACCTCGTGGAGTTTGTGCATCCTCGGTCCGTAAAATCAATTTTACGGCCTAGGATCGAAAACTACTATTGTTGGAATATTTAAATATAAAGTTTATGGACAGCCTGAATTACTTTCACATGCCTTTATGTCGTTTACCAAAAATTTACGGATTTTCAGAAATCGTGAAAGGTACTTTCCCTCATTTATTCAATACTCCAGAAAATCAATTTTACATCGGACCACTACCACCTATAAATATGTATGCTCATGACTCTATGACTGCCAAAGATCGAGAATTTTTTTTAGAATGGTACAAAGAACAAGTAAATAGCGAATATGTGTTCGATTTCCAGAATGAGATAATTAAATACTGTAAGCAGGATGTCAAAATACTACGATTAGCCTGTTTAGCTTTTCGAGCGACATTTATGCCGTTCGCAGTGGACCCTTTCGATGAGTGTACGACAATAGCATCCACGTGTATGCGTGTTTCGAAAAATTTTTTTAAAGAAATATCAGATAGGCATCGTACCCGTTGGTGGCTATAGAAGAGCCGATAACCAATCCATCAAAGCGATCCATTAATTGTACTAGATGGAGCAAAGAGGATTAAATCGCAGACTCGAATACACTGGGCATGGCCGCGAGGTCCATGTTTGGACTTGCCAGTATTGCGTCGAAGAGACGAGCGCTCTGCCCACGTCGACACCAGCCGCGCCGCACCAGATAGGAGAGCTATTCCCTCCAGGATTTCATCTGCAGGAGTCTGCAGATAAACCTGGAGGTCATCGGCATATACTATACGCCTGATGGTCCGACGATCAAATAGATCTTTGAGGTCATTGACGTAGAGACTGAAGAGCAGAGGACCGAGGACCGACCCCTGTGGCACACCCAAATTTGTTTCAACCCATGAAGAACAACCATTTTTTGATAACACGCGTTGAGTACGGCCTTGTAAATATGATTTAATCCACAGGAGTGCGGACCTCGAGAACCCGAGATCGCATAATCTGCTCAACAGCCTTCAAGGAGAGATGGTATCAAAAGCCTTGCTGAAAACGAAAAGCAACGGCAAGAAAGAGAGAGAAAGAGAGAGAGACATTTTCTATATATTTACTACTTATATTTTACACATAAAATGGTAAAGGGCATTTTTATGATTTTTTTGTTTCTACGTATAAATTTTTGGTGGTCCTTAAAAGGACCGTTTATTGTTGATGCTAAAAAAATTTTAATTTCTTATAACCGCTGCGTTCTGGAAGACCTTGCGCGTTCGGTGAATATCTGGTTGAATATTCTTTCCACTTTCTAACGAAAGTAGTATTATACTTTTTTCTACCCAGAAGTCGTGTGTTGCTGGTGGTGGTGGTAGTGGTGTTGGAGGCGGTACTGCTGCTGGTGGTGCTGGTGGTCTGACCCATCCTACTGGACGATTTCACGACGAATGATGAAGAAGGGAAAAATCTGTTGAGGATATATAATTTTGAGGTGGAAAATAGGGAGGCGGCGTTTATAAAAAATGATAAACAATATTTACAAGAAAAATATAATTTTTTTATTCTTAAAACATCCTGAATAATTTTATAAAAATTTTAAAAATATTTACATATCTACATGTTACATTTTTACATTTACATTTACATGTACTATTTACATTTTTCAAAATTACTCTAAACGAGGTCTCTTCACTTTATAATTATTATTTGCGCTTTTACAGCGTTATTAATACTTCTATTGAATATTCTCCCGCTGATGAGCTCGAAGTAAACAGGTTCCCCAAAGGTGCAGTCATAAATTCCTTCTTCGAATTGTGCTTTGGGTGTCCCGTGCTCCTTTGAGTCTCCAAGCACTATTGACAATTTTTGTCTTCAAAACTAGGCCAATGGTACTCGCTTCTCGCTTACAGAAGCTGAAAAAGAATTAAGTATATTAGTTAATTATTTAACTAATATAACTTAAAATTATAAAAATATGAAATGTTTACTCACTATGCATTTATGCTCGCTTGAAGTCTCATCAATGTAGAGGCCAGCTCGTTAAATTTCCGGGTTGTTGGTGTTTTCTGTTGGGGTAACCGGGTGAGGCTGCGTCGACGCTATCGGTGTTACGCACCGGAAGAACTCCCTCGTAGTCAGCCCCACAGTATGGTATCTAATATTTTTTGTTTTTTTTTTCCACGAGGTGCACTCCCCAGCAGTACGTGGCGTATCCTTTTTTCGTAATTTTCGTAAACAATTTTACGTGCGCATCGATCTTACTCATGCACTTCGCGATCTCGATGCTCAATCGCGACACTAAAATTAGTTTTTCGTGCAAACTCTGGAACATATCCCGACATTCAAATGGACCGGTGGGCACTGTGTCATCCACAAACTCCACATTTGCTTTACATATCTTCCTCTTCCCGCTGATCGAATCCCCTAGAAAAATATCAGTACCGTGAGGGACTGCCGATATTTCCTGATTGGAGTCATCGATCACAATGATCTCGGGCTCGAGGACAATCCTGTCGCGCGTTCCTGCCTCATCCGGCTGCTCACCGTTATCTTCATCATCGTCGATATTGATCATTTCTATCTCACATATCCGCGTAAATTTTCGGATTCGATTCTTCGGTTCTAGGTGATGAGTGGTGGTCCTGGTACTCGCAATTGAACTGCTCCAGCTCCAAATACCGTGCGTCATAGCTGTCGACGTTTTCCGCATCGCACATACCACTAATAGACTCGGTTGCAGACATATCATTGTCCTGCACAATTTCGCTATCGGTATCCATCACTTCACTCGCAATGTTACTGATAGCGTCCCACTCCATTTCACTGAAATTCGAAGCACACTCGGCCAACATCTCTTCACTAGTACTTTCTTCCATTACTGAAGGCGTTTGTTGACTGTCGACCGGCGAGGGACCGGTACTAAAACACACGTTATCAACATCACTACTCGCAGCGTCTTGCGTCTTGAAACCTCATCTATCCGTATGAAATCACTTGTGATCCTTTGAATGACGTTCAAGTCGCTCTCGTCGAAAATCAAGAACATTACACTGCGCGGTGCAGTGTCGAATTCGGCTATGAAATTAGCTACACTTTCCTCGACGTCACTATGCACTGCATTGAACCCGTTATCCCACTGGGCGTCCGTCTGTATAAGTTCGCTCGCGATCCTTTGAATGACGTTCAAGTCGCTCTCGTCGAAAATGAACGACATTTCACTCATTGAGAAATCCGCGTCACTGTTGCTCTGCACTGCACCATTTTCCCTGGCAAACATTCTGCGCTAGGTAAGGAAACACTTTGAAAAATCGATTGTGCGAAGTAATGAAACACTTTGAAAAATCGAGTGCAGTACTGATTCAACGAGTTAAGAATGAAGCACCCTGGAAAAAGAGATAACGAAAAAACCTCGGGTACCTAGTTGTAAACACCGCGAGTAGTGGGGTAGTTTCGGGTTTTCCGAGGAACATGCTGTGAAAATCTGCAGTCGACTAAGATCGTTAAGATTTCGCCGATGGTTTATATGGGCATTCGGAAAAACCATATTGCACCTCGATTCGACAAAATGTATACTCGAGCTAAGTACTCTTTCGAATCAACGTCTAGACCGTTTTTATGATATGGCTCCGACTAATGAGCTTTAGTTGTAAAAAAATTATGTTTATGAATACACGCCTCCTCGGTTTTTGAAGTACGAAGACGATTGTTGTCATATGATTTTCGCTTTACCATATGCAACTAGTCTGGAGAAGTGTTGCATACGGTCTTAAAAACAAAGAGACACAGGTACCTAGACGTCTAGGCTGACAGCTATAATAAAACGTATTATTTCGTCGATTCGAGAAAAACGTACGCTTTGCAATACTAATGAGTGTGCTTTTGGTGGATTCCAGTTTCGAGAAGGGGGGGGGGGGCAGGTACTTGTAGTCGGTACACCCCACCACCATGGATAGTATATTTACCCTACGCTGCACAGCGATTTCCACTCAGTCTGTATATTTGCTAGATTTGTGTAACTTGCAGGAATCACAGTTTTCGCCATGTGGAGCATAATCGAAAATCAATTTGCAAAAACTATTTTATGTATAGTACAGTTTTTGACGTATAACGGTGTCCTTAGCGATGCGCGGCGCAGGTGTGACTTTCAGCGGTGCTTGAGAGTGCGTAATATGGAGTACGTTCTACTGAAAATGGCTAGATTGCATCGAACGCTTTTACAGAACAATCGTCTGGCGGTATGTGTAGCAGGCGAGTTAATATTTGCCAGGAACATGCAGAACCTAACTGTATTAAGAAATTTGGTTTGCGACTACGAGGAGAATAAAGGTAAGTTTTAACAGTCAAATGCTTAATTAATTTTAACTTTAATTTTAAATTTGCTTGTTCTTAATCGTTTTGTTTTCATTTAAAAAAAAATTGATTAAAATTAATAATTTTTATACAATTAATTAATAAGTTAATAACAAGGTAGCACGCGCTTTGTTAATTATTTTTACATGTTTTTTAAACTTAAATTTTTCTGGAGCTCTCGAAAGCCTGTTAAACGATTAAGAAAGTGATTCCGATGATACGTTCTTCGACCGGGCTGAAAATCAGGGTTATTATACCTACGAAGATTTGACAGACGCTACCGGATATGACTTTAGTACTGGTGCGGGGGAAGAAGAGGTTCCCAATGCAGAGCAGTATCACAATGAGGAACCCTATGCCGCGAATAGTGGTTATTACATCGAGGAAATTCAGCCTGAACCACTACCAGCATCACCACCACCACCACCACCACCAGTAGCAGCACCAGCAGTTGTGGCGTACGGATTTATCGACCACCAGCAACAGCAGCAGCAGCAGCGCCACCACCAGGAGGCAAGTCAGCAGGCTGTCGCGGATAGCGATTCGGATGAAAGCATCTCCATACTTTTCTCCAACGACAGTGACGTCAATAGAGACACCATGATCGGTCATGGACGCGCGGTCGATCGGGTTGGCCGAACGTTATTGAGGGATTATCGAGAGCCGATATATAAAATATCGGTTACGCGATGTTGGATCGTCAGTTTCGATAATGGATACGTAATGGAAGCATCCTTTTACGTGTTGCGTATGTGGAACTACGCGATGTGATAAAACGGTACTTGTCAAGAGATTTCTCACCCATCTTTCTCAACTGTGCTACATGCATTTTGATCGAATACTATTTTATTACGCCGAGTGGCAAGAGATGTATGGTAGTGAGCTCGCGAAAATTGCTGATGGACTAGAATTCCGCGAGGGTCTCCCGCAATTGAGTGACTATTCGAACGACAGTAAGAAAAAAAAACTCCTCATAACTTATATCTCATATTCCCGATGATCCCGCGCACTACGTCTACATTCGAAAGTATACTCGAAAAGACGGTATTCAAAAACTCGATAAATTGTCGAAACGTCAGTTGAACACGGACAATGCCGTCGGAAACATCAAAGACCGCTAGACGCATCAATCCAATACCTTGTAAAGATTTTACAAGGAAAAACGCGATTCTCTTACTACCGCTCACTCACGGTGAAACTGAACAACGCAAAGCTCTGCTTAGAGCGATCGAAAAACATACAGTAAAATGCTCTTTAAATATTTTGCACGGAAACATCGAACTTAATGATTCGGACAAAAAACGTTTAGGAAGGCATAGACACGTATTGCGTAAATTAGCTCGAAAATCAAACTACAGCGGTGCAATCGGTTCTGGTGAAGGAGAAAACGCATTTTATTGCAAAACGGCGGCGGCTTTTTACCGCTTTTACTGGCACCAATTATAGGCTCGATTATTTCGCGATTAATTGGTAACAAATCGACTAGTGCAGAGTAACAATCAGATATGGAACGCGCTCGAAAAATGATCATCGTACCCGAGGAAACACTCAATAGGAGTCAAACCACGGGGGGGAGGGGGAGGGATGACTAAATTATTTACAAGTTTTGCGTAGATATTTTTTTTTTAAAGAAACGAACGCAACAACGAACGAGGAGTTGAACGCGAGCTGGATGAGGATATTTTGGACAGCGTGCCCAAAACTTATGCTCAAAAAGCTAGATTTTTTTAGCACCAGCGTACGAGTAGGATAAGACACTATGTACGATTACTGATTAATTATTATTATAGTACACTTATTATTGAAAAAAATTAAATTTTTAAAAAGAAAATTAACTAGTTCGAAATTTAAATCTTACAGCTACAATGTTTGAGGTAGTATTTATTCACATAATCTGTCAGGATAAATTGTTATGGTGTTGTAAATGTAGTTTTAATAATAGTTATCAGTAAATAATAATCTTTGATTAATCGACGTTTACTTCGCGGCATTCAGCAAGTGACTAGACATTCTGGATGTATAGGTAACCACCGTTAACTTGTGAAGTCGGTGTAAATCAGAGTTCGTTTTAGTGTTAATTAATCTAAATAATATTTTAATTACAACACACAGACTTGCAGCAGCTTAGTACGCTCTGGAAAACCCTTGTGCAATCGCGGCGGCGGCGTGTAGTTCTTATGATAGGGAAAAAAGTCGAAAGAATCGCTTAAATAAGGAATAGCAAGTTATATTAAACAAATAACGTATATTCTTAAGAAATAAAAGTATACAGCATTATTACTACATTAGATACTCGCGAGAGAGAGGGAGTGAGAGATAGATAGATAGATATAAGTTTATTTGTAATAGTTTACAAAATGTACATGTTAATACACCATTGATTTTTTTTAGATTATACATTTTCTCATTTTTTGGTTTTTCGCAGTCACACATTTTCAGTCTTTCTATGATATCACAGCTTATTCAGTCATACATTATTTCAGTCATCGAAAAGTTGCAATTTAAAAGTAATATCACAGAGCGTTTTAAATAAAATACCAACAAACAAATTTAATATAAAAGACCGATCGATATCTATCAGTCTTATTGTATAAAAAAGGAACTTTACAACACAATCACACATGCACTCATCCTATCACACACTCACTCACGCCAATAAATACACTCACACTTTCTAAAAAAAATAAACGGTGGAACAGAACATAATAAAATAACATACAGAAAAATTAGAGTTCTGACCCAAGCGTGTAGTGTAAAACACTAAAGTCAAACGCATAACGAATCACATGTGCGGCCCGCGGCAGGGCTAAGAAAGAGATAGATAGAGAGATAGAGATAGAGAGAGAGAGGGAGGGAGGGGGAGGGAGAGGGAAGGAGAGAAATAGAGAGAGATAGAGATACAGAGAGAGGGGGGGAAGGAGAGAGATAGAGAGAGATAGATACTCTTTTTTTGTATATAAATACAAAATTGATTGTTAATCACAGTATATAAAAGAAAGTCTTCATTTTCCGCCACTCTAGACAAATATTGCACTTTGTAACCAACTATGATATCATAGCATATGTTAAAAATTTTAATACAATAAAATCAGTCTTATACAAAAATCAGTCAATACAAAAATCAGTCTTAAAAACATTTAACAGGTAATATCACAGAGTGTCCTATCTTAAAATACAAACAATTGTATTCTAAAATGTAACAATCACTCATTGCACATATGCACCCATTCACACTAATAAATACAATCACACAATTAAAATGATGTATACGGGACAAAACAAAATAAATTAACATCAAGAAAACTTATCCGTTTGTCCCCTGTGTGGGTGTAAGTCTATATACATACATGGCGCACTGAGACCACAGGCCCTGTCTCTGGATGACTAGGGGTCGAGCTCGAGGAGGTGTTTAAGTATCGCTGTCTTAAATCCGCACAAAGATGGAAGGTTGCGCAGATTTAGAGGGAGAAAGTTCCAATAGCGCGCATATTGGAGCTGGAAAGATCTCATACCAGCTTCTGTGCGCACTCTTGGCACCAAGAGTTCTTGTGCATCACCCCTGTTAGTACACCTGGACTGGTGTTTACTGAAAAATGCCGCTAAATAACTTGGTTCATTGAGTTGAAGGATTTTATACATAAGGATGGCGGCAAAATGCATCCTTCGACTGTCAACGCGCAGCCAGCCCAACTGCTTTCTATAGGAGGTGATGTACTCATCCCTCCTAACACCATATATAAATCGCCACATGTGTTGTTCAGTCTCTGTAGTCGTATTTTTTGCTCGTCCGACGCATCAAAACACACTGCAGCGCAGTAGTCAAGATGAGGTCAGACTAAAGCTTCAATCAGTCTTCTGCGCAAAGCCTCGATGGTACATGCCCTTATAAATCGCAAGCTGTATCGGGCTTTGTTCACTGTTTTAGTTATACAATTGACCTGCAGTTACCACGTTAATTTACTGTCTTATGTCACACCGAGACTCACGACGGCGTTGGAAAAAGGCACAAGTGTTCCGCTCCCCTCATCAACGTCTGGCAATCCCATTTTAACCAAATCATTAACATATTTTCTAGAACCAAATAAAATTGCTTTGGTCTTTCCAGCATTGAGACGGAGAGACAAGCGCTCAGTCCACGTCGACACTAACGGTGCCGCTTCAGACAGGCGAGCTGTGCCCTCCAGAAGTTTATCTGCAGGGATTTGCAGATAAATCTGGAGGTTATCGGCATATAGTATGAGCCGCCCCATGATCAAAGAGGCCCTTAAGGTCATTGATATAGAAGCTGAAGAGCAAAGGTCCGAGGACCGACCCCTGTGGTACACCCAAATTTGTTTCAACCCATGAGAAACAATCAACTTTACATAAAACGCGCTGTGTACGGCCCTGTAAATAAGATTTAATCCACAGGAGGTAGATGGTGTCAAACGCCTTGCTGAAGTTGAAGAGCAACAACAAGGTGATCATCATTCTATCAGTGTCTATTCGTATGCCATCAGTCAGCTTAAGCAGCGCTGTCTGAGTACTGTGATGCTGTCTGAACTCTGCCTATAAAGGATCAAGAATGCCGGTCCTGGAGAGATAGTTGGTGATTTGGGGATGTGCAATCCTCTCGAGTACCTTGGAAAGGAAGCACAGTAGGGCGATAGGGCGAAGGTCGGAAGCTGAAGATGGGGTGGAAATCTTTTTTAAGGCCACTAACTGCGCCCGTTTCCGAGAACTCGGAAAGACTCCCTGAGCAAAGGACGAGTTAAATAAACGTACTACATAATTCCCCAACACTGCCAGAGACTTCACCATAGCACTATGCGGTATATCATCTACACCCCTCGCCTAAGATGTAAAGTGAGACCTGGCGAGAACTACATCTGGAAAAGTAACTGGATGAAATGCAAAACCATTGTCAGATGTAGATTGTATGATGTTTAATACGCTGTCTATATCATGATTGGTCGCGATTGATACACCGCAAAGTGTGTGTTGAATTCGTCCGGGGTGAAACCATACAACTTCTCCTTGCTCTTTGGTAAGAGGCCAAGATTGCGCATTTCCTTCCAAATATCCTTCCCTTTATCAAGAGCGTCAGAAAGCTGGTTATTAAGAAAGGAGGTACGCTCTTAATCCATGCAAATCTCGACCTCATTACGTAAATGAAGATGAAGAAATTCGTCCAGTAGAGCGGCACTCCCAGTCCGGCGTTGCGTTCGTTCATGAGCAGTTGAAGCTCAGTGCCAATCCACGGGGCTTTCCCTCTACGAGGAGTTACAGTTTTTAACGGTGCAAGTTCATTTATAGCTTCCAATAGATTGACACTGAGGCATTCAAGCGCCCCATTTATGTCAAAGTCAGAATCTAAGGTATTTTGAGAAAGCGACGACCAATCGCAGTGACAAAAGAACTCATTGAGTTCAACCGGGGTTATCTTATTATAGTTTCTAAAGCTGAAAGTCTCTTTAGGAGGAGACGCAACGTGAATGTCAATGTTAACATCGATGATGTTGTGCTTGCTGCGAAAGGGCGCCAGACTATTCCCTTAGTCAAGTACCGGGTCGTTATCGTCTACCAATATTAAGTCAATCTATGTGTGAGAAGTCGAGCCGTGCTGGATGATCTTAACTGAGAGTTCGTCAGCTAATCGCTGAACGAACTAAGAATCACCAGTTGTCGACGATAGATCTGCATTCAGATCACCCATAATCAACTTGTGACTGTAATTATCACAAAGGTCTCTCAGAGAACTGAGGAAGTCAGGATCGCTATTATAAGCTATTTTTGGAGGCCGATAAATAACACCAACTCGGATTGGTGGCATGTTACCCTTTTGAACTTTAAAGAGGATGAATTCAGGAATACCTAGCTTACTAGGTCCTGTGCTATTGAATTTGGCAAGGACTTTAACTTTATAATCATTACGAATATAAAGGGCAACACCACCACCATTCACATTAGAGAGGGAGGGAGAGAGAGAGACAAAGAGTGCTATCTATGAGATTGCAAATCTAGAGCGATAAAACATCAAAATCTTCTTATTAATTTTTATTTTACACAAGCTTTTTTACAAAGACAATTTAAAGCCTTTAAAACAGAAATTGGCTTGCTCGTATTCCAGATTTTAGAACTTCAAATTTGTGATTAGCATCTTAACTATTCTCGAGACTTCAGGTATCTAAATTTGTGCGTCAAAGCAAACATTTTTTTAAACGAGGTTTTTTAAAATTGTGAATTTTCAAGTAAGTGTTTAACTTTATAGCGATTTTTTGCAAACGCACTTCATATTATGAGATAGAGTAACCAAAATCTTTTAATTTTAAATTTCGGAGATTTTTTCCGATCTGCGAAAATCGAGAAGGATGAAACTTTACGTTCTCGAGATTTTCCTTTATTTTATCGACTTTTCGAAACAAAAATACTAAAGTTGATTAAGAAGTTAAATTTATCTTCCAAAGATTAAGAATTTAGTCGTACACAGTACAAATCGTAATATATTTATTTATTTATTTATTTATTAATACATTATCCTGTACCTGCCGGCTTAGGACTTCATATGCTTACAATACATGTTTCAACGCATTTTACAATATTTACATTCCTTACATTATTCTTCATTCAATTTCTGTTTTTCTTAACCTTATTATTTCTTTTAATACCGATAATCCCCGAGCATCTTCATTTAATATTTCCGTCACCTCCACCTCCTTTTCTAATCCTTTCTTACATTCTTTCAGAACATGTTCCATTGTTTCCTTCTCATTCTTACATACTCTACATACTTTATCGCAATCACTCTTCCAATATTCATTTACTCTTTCCTACCCTAAATATTGCTATAATACTTCTTTCCCACCCTTTTAAATCTTTGATTAAGTATTCGGGAGCATTTTCAGTCATTATTGTCTTATATCTAACGCAACTTTTCGATATATCTATTTTTGCTTTCCTATATCTTTCTCTATCTTTCTCTTTTTATCTATTAATCAATTCTTTCACTATTTAACCACTGTCCCTTCTTATACTTTCTCTTTCGTTTTTTTTTCTAGATTAACATTTTTCCAAATCGTAATATATTAAAATGCACGTAATTTATTAAAATGACAAAACTCCGTATAGTCGGTATTCTCCGTAACCTTAAAAGCACTTTTCTCCGAGATCATTGGAGACCGGAATGAAGTTGCCGCATTCTGCTTGGATACATTCCGTATGTTAAGGATTTTTTGCTTAGAATTTTTCGCTCTATTCGAATCCGTCGAGTATGACGATCTGTTCGTTAACACCCTGTATAAGTAAACTTTTTAAGAATCTCATTTTTTGAGGTTAAAATCCGTTTTTCTGTTGTTGTGAAAAGGTAATTTTGCCCCTTTTGAATCCCTTTTGAAATCCTAAAATTTTTGCCCGTTGCGTTCTAGCTTCCGTCGCTTCCAAGATAAATGCGATAAATGAATTCTAACCTCAAAAAAGGAGATTCTAAAATAGTATTTCTATAGATATGGAGAAACCGAATCATCCTAGGAATGCAAAAACATTTAGTATTTTTAGCTCTAACTACGATAGAGATGAAAGATATTTTATATTTAAAAAAATGCTTGTCTAAGAAGCACCGCGATAACATAGAGTGTTTGAAAGTTTTAATGTGTGACCGTGTGTTATATAATGTACACTTCCTTTGATTTATAAACTCTGCCAATCCGGACTTTTCTGCTCGGGAAACTGAACTGATCAACTATATGTACCGGTGGAAAAAGGCGGGACAGGGTTGCTGCTTGTACAGGCTGCCGTAGACGCAACCGAAAATACAGGCAAATTTTGCGGTTGTAGCACAGCTGCGTCTGCCTTAGAACACTAAAGCAATTACCATGTCAGTGACATAGGCAACGGTAACCGAACTTTTTTATCAGAGTAGTATCTTCTGGAACACCTAAAATGGGCATCAGGATATTTTTAAAAATAAATTAAACATTTGGTTTCTAGGTCTCATACGACGTGTTTCTGAAACGTTTGTGCAACGTAACCAAAATAACTTCATAATTCATACATGTATAAGAAACATTTCACAAGCGGTACTAATACATTTCTTGGGACACCAGACGCGGAAAATTCAAGGTTTCCGAAAAGTTTATTCCACGATTCTGTAATTTTCAGAGAAATGTTTCTAAGTTTCCAAATATACGTTCTAGAAACGTTTCACCAACTTTTCTTGCTACGTAGACTTCTAGGTTTACCTCTTATCAAAGACATCAATGTATTTTGCAAACAGGTTAAACGGGGTAATATCCCCCGATCTGAAAAAAAAACTAATCTGCATTTCACATTCTATCGTACTCGATACTATCTTTTATCAGGGTTCAATGTCATATAACATTACTTTTAACTTTCTATCTATTTTAGGCTATTTTTAACTTTCAATCTATAGAGCCTATCATATAACCATAATTGTAGAAATAATTTTGTAGAATTAATTCGCGAGCTCTACATATGATATAACCTTCAAAATTAATTAATCTGCGCAATTCACACTATTCGTACTTCTACTCAGGTCATAGTGGTGGGCGATATCTGGAAAAGTATCGGTCTTTGATATTAATAATTATTTATTAACTCTATTAAGTAAATCCTAAGCATCTACATCTGATAACCCCACTCGCTCCAGGTGAAATTTAAATCACACCTAAATTATATCAATAAACTAAACCTTAACCGTTTACACCTAATAACCCCACGCTCTCGAATATAAATTTTTAATGTCAGATAAATTATTAATTGAATAAACCGTAAACTTGTACACTAATAAGCCCACCTTGTTGAAAAGATCTGATAAAACCAGGTGAAAAGGGTGCAAAAGCCTCATAACCTATGAGGTTTTTGCACCAGAATTTGGACTATTTTATAAGTTTTTATCAGACCTTTGTAACAGGGCACGTTCTCGGGTTACAATTTAAATACCATATAAATTACTAATTAAATAAACCATGAGCATGTACACTTAATAACCCCACGTTAAAAAATTAAGGTAGATGAAATTTCGACTGGATATACATTAGGTAGTGTAGAAAGAGTTAAAAATATGTGGAAGTCCCAAAAACAATTTTCAAAGCCACAAAATCCAGGGCAAAATTAAGGTACTTTTTTCTTCTTGCTATAAATCATGCCATACTCTTACAACTCGTGGTACTTTTATCGTGCAAACTGTGTTCCTTATATATTTGAGTCAAACAAACATCAATCCATCGAAAAAAGTAAGCTACTATTTGTTTTCTCCAGAAAAATCGATTAAACTTAAAAAACGTGTTTTTTATGGTCAAAAATAAAATATTTTTTCTCAAACTACAATGCAATGATAGAATCTTTCTTAAACGACTGGCAGTAATGAAAAGGGAACGTTTTAATGCTAAAAAATGTATAGCATAACCTATAAACAGCTTTTCTGGATGAAAAATACTAGACATATTACTCCGTTCTAACTGAATGAAGAATTTTAAATGAAAACTTGATATAGACTAGGAAAATTTAAATATCAAACAATTCTTATATTATTAAAATTATGCAAAAAAAGATAATATGTCACATATCCAAAATTTTGTCCAAAGTCGGAAAATTCAAGAAAAAGTGGCTATTTTTAACTTTTAATCTATAGAGCCTATCATATTACCATAATTGTAGAAATAATTTTTGTATAAATAGTTTATTTCTCGCGTAATTCGCGAGCTCTACGTATAAATATAACCTTCAAAATTAAAAAAGCTGTGCAATGTACACTTTTCTTACTTCTGTTCAAGAA
>UELU01137942.1:0-15861 GCA_900490025.1 Megastigmus dorsalis | reverse complement strand
GGGGGGGGGGGGGGGGGGGGGGGGAGTTCGAAGTCTTTTACTAGATAATGCAATTTATCGCTTGGAAGTCGTTAACCTCTTTCCACATGAATTACGGGGACGCCAGTGGGGAGAAGGGGAGCAGACTACTTTTTCTCTCTGTTTGTAAACATTTCTCCCGTGATTTAAAGGAATGCGCTCGAAAATTTATTTAACCTCATCCCCTCCCCTTCCGCGGGAGGAGAATTTATCCCGCGAGTTTTAGACTCTGCTTCCTCTTCGCAGTGTCTCCGCAGCAGAAGATTCCATTTTTAGCGCTTCTAACAAAAGTCCAAAGTTTGCCCTTAATCAATCGAGTCTCCATATCCTGCACATATATCAGAGAGAGAGAGAGAGAGAGAGAAAGAGAGCTGCTCGGTGTGTCCGGTCGTTCCGAAACTGCACTGCATAGCTCTCTCGGCTTGATCAAGCCGCCTAAAGCGTCGAGTCTCCAAATCTATAGACTGTCGATTCGGTGTGCGCACGCGGATGGAAACGAGCTAGACGCGAGCTACTTCCGTCGCGACGAAAAAAAGGAAAGAGACCGACCAGCGGGGAGAAGACGGCAGAAGGGAGCTCAAATCCGGATTCGACGTACGCGAGTTCCGTAGCGATTTATTAACCCCGCGGCGTCCCCACCGCTCGCGCCTCTAAATTCAATTACCTGCACTCGAAATCGAAACATAAAATCGCAAGCTCATCCCTTAATAGCTTTTCCCGTATATACGCGGCGTCGGCGGCGCCGGCAAATAGCGGCGCGTATTCTCCTCTTCTCAATTTCCTTCTGGCTTGCGCTGCTGCTGCCGCCGCCGCCGCCGGTACTTCTGCTCTCCCTTTTTACTTATCGTGTCCCACACGACCTCACCGACCGACTCCCTTTCGCTCTACGCCCGGCTTCTCTCCATCTCCCTCTCTCTCCTCTCTCTCTTTCTTTCCCCCTTACTCGAAATTTCGCTCTCTGCTGCTTTGTATACGTTCGCAACGCCACACATTCGTTGTGTATATACGTGTTAACAGGGAGGTAATGCCAGATACTCCGGCGAGTATATACATATATTCGAGGGATGAATAAAAAAGAGAACGGAAGAAAAAGGAATATACAGTTGTTTTTGCGAGCGGCTTTATGCACGCACTGCTGGTTTTTTTTTTTTCGACCTCGGCGGCTAAAGCTCAGGGCGCTGGAAAAATGTTTAGGGATGTTTTGAAGACCGTGCAGGATGCGTATATATACCCGAGGCGCGTAGAACGCGAGCCCAACAGAAGCTGTGTGCATTATCTTGTTTACTTTGGCGTGTTGCATCTACCATATTCGCGATTGTGAGGTGCGCGAGGGGAATATTCTGAAAAATATACGGCTACCAATATTGATTTCCGTACATCACCGCTATTTCAGTACGGAAATTCAATTAAAGCACTGCCTATCCCCGAAATAGAGTAATCTCGAAAATGTGAACTAAGAAATCTGACTCTAGATTGCCAATATTTCAAGATACGCCATTGTGGCACGAAGGAGATATGCGAAAAATTCATCATTGTTGACGCAAACGGTTGGTCTGACCTGTGCGGGATTTTACTACTTGTGTAATATCCCTACACTGCGCGCGCGGTCGTAGTTTGGAATCTTTATATGTACAGCATTCAGATAATTTGCGGTAACGATATTGTATTCCCAACGAGATTTTGTAGTTTTAACGGTCCATATAAAGATGCCGGATTTCTGAATAAATGAACCGAGGCGTGAATTTCATAAATAATATTTACCGCATCGGAGTTGGTTTATACAAATGATATACGGTATTATTTCGAGATTTTATTCTTCACCCCGCAAAAGAGTTCCGGTGTGACATTTAAGGTAAAGTTTATCGATAATGCTATATTTTAGTTTTTAGTATTTCATACAACATAATACTTTCCAAAGATAAAATAAGAAACCGGTTTCATAGTATAATTTTTTTACATTTCATTATTTTTCTTTTCTATAATCACTATATATCCCCGTTTGCTAATATGAGTTTATTTGAGTGTATATGTATTATCTAATAATATCAATTATCTGATTATAATTAGATATTCGATAAAGAGTTTTAATATTAAAAAAGCTCGAACAAGCTTTTTCAACATTTCCGCATTCATACATCTAACTTAATTAAATTCTGGATAAAACTTACGTGTACGGAAGAGTTATTAGAATTCTGATTTTTGTAACTCACCTGTAACAAAAACAAGAAACACAATTAAAAACGTATAGTTTTATATCTAACAATGAAAATTAAAAATATATTAGGACCTACAATTTTCGTTATTACAATTTTTCAACCTAGAACCACTAATACATATAGTTTTCTAGTATGCGTACCCAACAGTCTCTCATAACATTATTACAAAGATATTCCATATTAATAGAGAACAAAAGCAGAACTGAAATCAGCTTAAAAACTTTCTTCTCGTCGGTAGCAGGTCGCGTATATGGACTACCTGTGTAGAAATGCATTTTTGGTGCTCCGCTGCACCGCTGCACCGCTGCACTTAGGCGCGCTTTATGTATACGTATGAGGGAGGGATAAAACTCTGGTGTACGCGCGTATGTGTATGCAACGGGCGCTCGGGGGAGTCGTATGAAAAAACAATATCCAATCTGGCTGAGTGCAAAATCTTGTAGATGCGCGCGCTGGCCGAAAATCGCCATAGTCGCGCGCTCACACACCAACTTCCTCTACCTCCAACCGAGTCATAGTCAACTTTTGCGCGTTCGATCTCTCGCGCCCTTGCACAACTTTTTCCCTCTCACGCGCGCGCCTCTTTTACAGAGAAAACGAGACCGATCGGTCTTTCTCGGTTTCGCGCCACTTCCGCGATACGATATTGAAAAGGCAACGGTTCTGGCTTATCAAAACGAGTTTTTCACTCGTTACAAAGTTGTCCGCCATTCAAAAGCGTGCGTGTAGCTGGCAATATTTCACTTAGCCGAATCTCTATTTAAAAACAGATTAATTAAAAATACAACTTTTTCTACAACTAAATACAATTGAATATCCGTGTAATTGAAATCTGACGAAAAGTAACTACACCGATTCGCGCGCGCTGTTTACATCCGGAATAAAAGAAAAAAGAAGCTAACAGTGGGTCCATGGATTGACGCTACGTGTCTGTACTCAAAATTAACCCAATAACCCAGGAAAGCCCAACAAGTTTGTATGAGGAACAAAAAGTTGGGACTACACGGCGACAACAATGTGAGGTGTGCACACAGAGAGAGAGAAAGTGTGGTTGGAAACACGCCACGTACCACCACTAGCGTTATTAAAAAGTTGTCTGCCTTTTTTGCTGATGACATTTAATTAGCAATTTTTTAATATCGCGAGAGATTTTGGAAAAATCTTGTTTGGAATACGTGCTCAGACAAGTAATTACGAGTTTATTTACACACAGCTGAATGAAAGCAATTATTCATTTCAATATTGCCCAACAACTTTACGCGCGCAATAATTGCGTATACCAGCACTGAGAAAATTAATTATATAGACTAGTGTGATGATACACGTTCGCACTGCAACATCACAATGTTCATGTTTTTTTACAAGCTTACGAGTACAAGGCGCCTGGACTATAGCCTAGCGGTTTCCACTAGCTCGTGCTACGCAGTTCGCGTAAGATTGCGCAACATACGTTTTCTTATTACTTGGAAATACGGGGTGTACAGTGCCACTATATCTCCATCTTTGCGCGAGGCTGTGCGTCACACTTTTGTCTAGAGGTCTATAAGCAAGATGAGTTTCTCTATAGGTATTTATATGAGTAAGTAGAAAACCTCGGTATTTAGTCAGGCATCTTACTGCGCGTTACGGGTTTATTGTTAAGTCGAGGCTCGAAGCCAATACGAAGCTTGTCGAAATTGGAAAAATTGAATTGGACAAGCCGGCGGCGTCGGAGGCGCGATAACCTCGTTTATCAATTTTTCGAGAAACTCTTATTAAGCGGAAATTGCCGAAAGGGAGGATAAAGGGAAGTTTAAAATTCTGTTTTACCGTCGCGTTAACCGCACGGTTGACAGGCGTGGCGAGGGCGGCCCATCTCACGATCATCAAACTGAATTTCTTCCCCAAAGCAATCCCAACGTGTTAAAGGTGGTCTCCGGCAAGCCTTCGTGAATTCATGCCTCCCTCTTTACGAGCCCCAACGCCGCGGTGGGTCGCCCGGTCGCATACCCGAGTTTTGCACATTTGAATTTTTCAAACGTACATCGTCCGCGCCCCGCCAAAGTTGCGCGAACTCGCGACGACCCGGCACCTTATATAAACATCCGTAAGCGAGGCTCTTTTTCCGCCCGGAATTATTGAGGAGAAACGCGCGGTGCGCCAGTCGTTAAAGGCGAGTCTCTCGGCGAAAAGTTCATTGGCGCGCGCTGAAAGAAGAGAATGTGCAGGCCATTGCTATATCGAATTACACGAGCCGCACATACATCCTCGTCTGTCACACTCCCTCCCCGAGAAGCGTGTGAATTATGCGAATCATCTTTGGCTTCGCGTACAAAAGAAAAAAGCAGATTTTGCATATAACATAACCCAATTTTCCATATACGTTTACGGTGTATGCAGCGAGGGTGGGGATGCATGCACATATGGAGTTGCGGGGCTTCCTCGTTCGCGGGATGCATCGTTCTCGGTCCGTTACATAAAAACTGAAGGGAAGAAGAAGAAGGAGGAGGAGGAGGAGGAGGAGGAGTAAAAGAGCGAAATGGCGATGCGCGCAGTGAAATGTTGACCGAAATTTCGTATCTCGCACCGGGGCAAAACGCTCAACAAAGAGCGAGCACACAAGGCGGCGCGAGGCTGGAATAAAAGTCGCTACATAATGGTACCGGCTAACGAACAACGAATGCAAAAAGAGAGAGATGGAGCCAGATGGAGGGAAAGAGGGAAAAAGAAGGTGCGCTTGCGTTGCTCCCCGAGCCAGTAGCCGAGTCGCGGCGGAAGACTGCAGCACGCGGCGAGTGCATCGGTGCAGCTAGAGCGGCGGCCTGCACCGAAGGGAGGAGCTGGGGATCGGAAAGCGCAACGAGCGTCCGCCGCTATACGCTGCATATACGGCTTATTCTTTGTTTTCCGTAAACCTGCTAACGGTCTCCCGGCCTCATGCAAATGCGGAAAGTGCACGCGTCAGAGTGAGACGCTGGAGGCCACCACGCGTCTATATATATATGACTAGAGAAAAGAAAAGCAGAGAGAGAGAGAGAGAGAACGAGGGGATATGCAAGTAGGGCGTGTCCAGGACTGACAAGAGAGAGAGAGAGAGAGAGATAACAATGGGAAAACAGAGCAGCAGCAGAGTGCATGTATCGCACTTCGCAGTTCAGTCAGAGCGACCTGGGCGCGCGTATTTTAATGTCTTTAATGCCCAGCGACTCTCTCTCTCTCTGTGTCCTGTGGTATACATGTATAGGTATAG
The DNA here is from genome assembly GCA_900490025.1 of Megastigmus dorsalis. Taxonomy (NCBI): domain Eukaryota; kingdom Metazoa; phylum Arthropoda; class Insecta; order Hymenoptera; family Megastigmidae; genus Megastigmus; species Megastigmus dorsalis. The sequence goes on along the minus strand of UELU01137942.1, from coordinate 10,398 downwards.
GCGAGAGGAGCGAGAGTGCCGAGCCCGAGAGAGTTGACACTGGGCTTCCGCGCGCCCCGCGCACATGCACCATATCCATAAGCGCTGCCAGTTCCTCCTCCTCCTCCTCCGCCGCTGCTGCTGCTGCTGCTGCTGCTGCTGCTGCTGCGACGCCCAACTTCTTCTTCGAGTATATGCATGCACGTGCGCCAGAGCCGCGCTATGCATCCATGTATGCATGTGCACCTCGACTTTTCCCCTACCCCCTTCCATTACCTAGCAACACTCTCTCTCTCTCTCTCACTCTTGCGTGCGCGCGCGGGCGTAACTTGTACTGCCTCCCCCACCATTGTATCGCTGTCATTGCCAAGAGATATGCAAGAGTATTGAGTTACTCACGTATGTATATTACTCGGGGAATAATGTATATGTACGGCGGAGCGTGAGCTTTTGGGAGGGAAGGGGTGTAACTCGGGCGCGCGGCCCGCAAGAGCCTGGCTCCTATATATATGTACACTTAACCCCAGTGCAAAGGAGACTGTTAGTATGCACGTTTATGCGCGCGGCCGTGAGAGAGAGAGAGAGAGAGAGAGAGAGAGAGAGAGAGATAGATATTCGTTTATTTGCAATTAAATACAAAAATTAAGTGGTAGTAATACATTCCTTTACAGATAGTTAACATTGTTTTACAGAATATAAAGTCAGTCTTCGTTTACATTATTCTGTATAAAATATTGCACTTACTTACTATCTATGATATCACATATGTTAAAATTTAATACAAAAATCAGTCTTCAGAATATTTAACAGGTAATATCACAGAGCGTCTTACTTTAAAATACAAACAAACATGGTAAATTAAGCGATATATATCTATCGGTCAACATTGCATTCTAAAATTTAATCATTCACTCATTGCACACATACGCTAATAAATACACTCACACAATTAGAAACGATGTATAGGGGACAAAACAAAATAAATTAACATAAAGAAAACCCATCTGTTTGTCACCTGTGTGGGTGTAAGTAATACATTTGGTGCACTAAGACCAAAGGCCCCATCTCTGGATAACTAGGGATCGAGCTCGAGGAGGTGTTTAAGGATCGCCGTCTTAAATTCGCCCAAAGGTGGAAGGTTGCGCAGATTTAGTAGGAGAGAGTTCCAATAGCGCGCACATTGAACCTGGAACGATCTCATACCAGTTTCCGTGCGCACTCTTCGCAGAGAGAGAGAGAGAGGACGACCGACACTACACGTAGCGGAACTGCACCGAGTGTCTTTACACGTGTTATGGACGAAGGCGTATTATTGGGGGATTGTGCAGTGTCATTGACGAGTCTGCGGGAGGGGTGGATTTTTCATGTTGTTGGGTCGTTTAGCGCGGACCTGAATCGCTGGCGAGAATTGTCGTTCAATCAGTGTACATAGCTTTGTTTCTACATTTCTTTTTTTTATGAGATTGGGTTTCGAAACTGCACCTATACTGACTTTATAAGAGTGGATAGTCGCGGCTTGTTTATGGAAAGGTTGAGTTTGAGTTAGTATTGTATTTTATGGCGGTTCAAGGTTAACCATTTTGACAAGCTTTTTGATAATCTGCTCAAAAGCAGCAGATTGCTAATATCTTCTTACTAACACACGTTTCGGAACCTTCTGTGTTCACGTATAATTGCACAATTTACAATTACGTTTGATAGGTTTGCGGAGCTCTGTAACTTTATTAAATAGATTATTACTTATAGATTAGAATCATTTAAATAGAACCTTTAAAAAGGAGAATTGAATTACAGACTAATTTTATAATGAGTACTACTTGAAGGTTTCAAAATAATCATCGGTTTGCATTTAATATGAAACCATATTTCGGCTTATCGATTCAGCAAGTAATTACATATACATTGAAATTATACAGGGCCGGACAGCTAAGCTGATATTGTATTTATGATCATTTTCGGTGTAATTTTAGCCACTGATTTCATATATAGTCAGATCACCTTTTAAATGGATTCTAAACTAAAACTGTAAGCCTGTATAATCCTTGCATCAATATGGTTCAATTTCGTAATAAAAACCGCTGCGCGTTCATTGGCGCTTAGCTTCCTTAAACTTAATTATTATTCCAGTAAATACTTACTACATAATTTGTAAATAAATTAAGAAGCAATAACACAATTTTTTCAAATGTTCCTCATAAATCGTCAGTTATTTTTCTAATGATCTTAAAAAATGTTTCCAAGCAGTTGTGGAAAAACACGTTTTCATCGAAACAAATCTTTTTTTCTGAGGAACCAGAACGACGGTAAGTATATCAGCAGTTTAACTAAATCGATTTTAGTTTGTCACAATGCGATAACTTTTCCTAAAACTCCAAATTTTTAATGGCGTCAACTACAACTACGTAAAAAGAATAAAATATTATCAATAATTTGATATTATGTATAAAAATTTCATGCACCAAATTTTAATATATTTTATCACGCCAGTCATGATAAACATTGTATACAAAATTGTTAGATCAATAATATGTCAGATTATATTTGAAAAGGGGTTGAAATCGCAAGTCACGTCCAATAAATCTTCTAGGCTCAGACAGAATTTAAGAGGCTTCAATCAATTCAATTAAAAATAATTTTACTAAGCCACTGCACGGCTATTTGTGTGTATAAAAATACCTTATTAAAAATACAATTATAAAAGTGTGGTATAATCAGAATTTACTCACTATTGATAAAACTGTATACATTTTATTATCGTTTGATTCGAATTGAAAATTAAAAACTTTTCTTAGAAAATTCTGTTTAACAGGTAATTCAATAATTCATTATAATAAATAAAATTTTCTTAAAGATCGTTAAAATTTTTTTAAAATCACGGTACTCATAAAATTGCCAGTGCATATAAAAAAGTTCTGAACTATAATGTCAGAATAACGGATTATTGTTAAGTTTTGCTATCGAGCGCACTAACAGATCGATAACTTCAGGACTGAACGCTAACTAAAGCTTTCCATGAACTTCAAAGTAGAAACTCCGAACTGTAACATTTGCTCGAAACTTTAAGTTATATTGATATTATCCATAGACAACAAATTGAAACCATAGTTGTAATGCACGTTGTTGTTTTACGAGCTACAAGAAGTTAAACAATTTATTGTTTCAATTAATATCATAACTGCCAGTAAATTCTATTGGTATGAGAACAAAATCAAAAAAATAGTGAGCTAGTTTTTACATAAACAGCTTCTAAAACTAACCTTGTTTACGATGTAGTTACATCGCCTTTTTTGCAAACTTATTGCCAATATCAAATTAACGGACATATTGTAACGCATTGACGATTAAAAAAGGAGCTTATCAGATTAGTAGAGTAAGATGAATTTCAATATGTAAAAGTTTTATGAAGGAAAATTTATATACTTTTGAGTGACGCATAAAATCTTTTTACGAGATGTTAATTATGCGCATGACGATTCTAGGTAAAGTAGAAATTGATATTAAATTAAAATAGAAATGAAATATGTTTTCATAAAATTGATCATATTGAAAAAAAATACGCAGAGTTTGTACGCGAATACTCCAATTTATAAACTCATTCTAACTACGAGATGGAATTTCATAAAATTTCAAGGACGCATTGGAATGGATGTATAAAAGCTATAGGATTGCTATTCCCAAGAACTTACACGTCCAAACACTAGTTTAAAATTAGATGCATATCGGTGGATAATTGCGTTGCAGCTAGCACATATGCAGCTTATGAATAACTCGAAGTATTTTATTAATCACGGCGCAATATGTCCTTTCTGTGAATAGAATTCCTACATAATATACAATTAATATCGTACCGTGAGTACATACATGTAAATGGAACATTTCCTTATGCATACGTAACTTGAAAGTTTAGTTCTTTTTTGTGAAAAAATATCTCTAAAAAATTTTATTTTAAATATACTTGTACTTTTTTAAAATTATTATTTAAATTATATTTCTTTTTGAAATAAGAAAGTTACTTATTCCGTTAATTTTTTTTTATCAAATACACGTGCTTCGTGACTTTGCGAATACAAAGGTTAAGAGGACATTTGCATATAAATCACAAAAACCTGTCGAAAGCAAAAAGTGTACATAATGCTGGAACACAAAGTGTAGTAGGTATTTGCGTATTCCGTAAAAGGAGGATTTCTAAGAGATTGGAAAAAAGTGTCGTGTTTATATAGGGACATTATAAGACCTATGCCATTATTTAGAATATTTAAGCTCCATTATATCTGAAGATAAAGTTTAAAATGACTTGCTTGAAAACTGCTTTGCACTTAATTCGATGTTTTTCCGTCCAAATATATACAGGGATTAATTAATTTCCATATTTTTTATGAATCATTATAATATAAGAAACATTTTTTCAACGAAATAATCGACATAATTTTATTTAATTGTTAAACATATAATTTTTATTACGAATAAAAAAAATCCTCTATAGCAGCGGTGCTCGTCTTAAAAATTTCACGCAAAAGAAAGGCTTTTATTAAAATAAACAGCACGAAAACATTTTCACGTGTTTGTACACAGCTCAGATCTTCTATTCATCAAGTCGGGATTCCCCTGACAAAACTTGGACAATTGAAAATTGTTATATCGCTATTACGGAAAGTTTTTGTTACGCGCGCCACTTGCATACCAGAGTCAATTTCCATTGTTGCGCGAAACGATAAATAGGTGTGTGCGCGCGTAGCACCAACGCAACCGCCGCCGCCCACAGCCATTTAAGAACTCGTAAAGCTCACGGGAATATCTAAATAAATGAGTTCGCGCGACAAGGGTAATATTCAAGTTTTTTAAGCTCCCTTACATATACCCAGGCCGCGCATGCGAAGAGTGCTGCTCTCTGTGCACTCACTCGACTTAGCTCGCGGTAAAAACAGACGAGCTGCGCAAGTCGACGAAAAAAAAAAAAAGCTGCAACTTTCAAGCGGTTATATATGCACTCTGTGTGCACTCCGCAGCCGCCGCCGCCACTGTTATGCGCAAAGTTTGAAAACTTGGCAAAAGCGCATAGATTCGGACGTCTCGCCCCCCGCCCTTGCAGCCGCACCGCGTGTAAAACAAATGGTCGTGCAGAGAGCCAGAGAGAGAGAGAGAGAGAGAGAGAGAGAGAGAGAGAGAAGTTGGGAAAAGCGAGACCGTGCGTCTGCATATTCATACGCGGCAAAATGTATAAGAATCCGCGCGTCGGAGAAAATTAGGTCAGACTTTATAGCGATCACCGGCTATATATGCTTGCTTGCTTGCTTACTTGCGCGGGCGCACTGTGCACATTCTGCACACTCTACACACACACACACACACTGAGCTCCGCATATAGAGCGCCACGATAAGAAATATCGAAATTTATGAGACATTAGTGAGCAAACTCGCCAGAGTTCGTTCGGAAAAGCGCTTGTTGAGCGGGCAATTATCGAGACAGGTCCAATCAGCGCTTATAACAATGCTATGGGAGTGCAGCCGAGAAAGAGAGATAGTGGGGGAGAGAGAGAGAGAGAGAGAGAGAGAGAGAGAGAGAGAGGATTGGATGGTCGCGGTGAGCAAGGGAGAGAGAGAGAGCAGCTGCAAACGCGGGGCGCGTTCACGGATCGATCGACCGAAATGAATATTTGCACGCGCGCCGAGCGCGAGTGAATGACGTATACGTAGAGGGAGAGGGAGAGAAAGGGAGAGAGAGACGAAGAGGTCGTACGCTCAGCCGGCGATAGGCTATAGGTGTGCAACGGGAAGCTTCAAACTTTCAAGCGCATCAAGCGCGACTCTCGACTCTCTCTCTCTCTCTCTCTCTCTCTCTTGCAGCTCTCCCGTCGTCTCATGGCCGTCCATGTCTCACCCGCGCGTTCCCCCTCACGCCCATCGGCTGCGCTCGCTCGCGCGATCTTCATGCGCACGAATTCGTTTTAATTAAGCACTACCCGGCGAGAGAGCAGATTATATGACGCCCCGACATCCTCGGATATGCATGACAAAAGCAAAGAAGCGCTCGTGCATTCTGTATATATAGAAGGCACGAGGTATAGATATGTATATATGTCGGTTCGAGAGAGATCTGCGCGCTGGGACGCCTGGGTATGCGTGTGTATATATATGTAGGGATGAGCAGTCGGAAGCGGACGGGAGCCGCGAGATACGAGCTTTTTCTCTGCCATTGACGTGTTTTCGATCTCCATATACACGCGCAGTTTGTAGTACTGGGGGATTCGGGACCTATATACACATATATATATATATATATACAGGGCCTTGTTGCTTCTTTTTTCGTAGTGTATGTCCCCACCCGCTGCGCGCGGCACCGGCTATATATTTGCATTCATTGCGGCGTGGCTGGCGGGATCGTTTGCTCCGTTGTAGTACTGCTGGCGCACGAGCTTCGAATGGTGAATTTTCGTGTTGAGTATATATATGCAGGAGGAAAAACGAACGATCGGCGTTGTGTAGCTGGTGCCGGTGCTGCTGTTGTTGCTTTGTCTAGACCCGCCTATATGCGTTGATTAGGATCGGAGCTTTACGGGATGACTGTGTTTCCGTTTTACGATTGCTTTTCGACCGAGAATTTTGAGCTTCAGTTGGGTAGGTTTTTTTTTTTTTTCAGTTTGAAGCCGGAATTCTGTAAAGTTGATTGTGTTGGTGGCGTTATATTACTTTCATTATACGTTCCGGAATAAATATATACACTGGGAAAATATAAAATCCCATCTCCGCGAGAGATAAAGATTTAAATCCGCTCTGAAACTCGGGCAGCGTCGCATGATTAGCGAGTCAGATTTTATAGCCCGAAAGTGTGACAAATTTTAATTTTAAATCGCGTCCGTTTTTCAGTGTTTATTACCTCCGAGCCAGCGAGATTTTTTTTTTACAAAATTTACCAATTCTTATGCGATGTATTTGTCTGCTCCCGCCACTCTTCTTTATACTTGTGGATTAAAAATGCAACGCGACACTGCAACGCGGCATTAGCAATTGCGCGAGTATAATCTGGAATATTTGTTTATTTCGAACCGACAGTCGTTGTTCGGATTAATAAATTTATTTTATGAGCCCGTAATTAAAATAAGAGCGTGCAGTTCTGTTGTTTGTGTTTTCGTTTTCACTGTGACTTATGAGTGTTTAACAAAGAGAATCGAATGAGGAATTATGCAATTATTGAGGATTAATATTGCAATTTATTATCAGTTGTTCTTATAATGATATGCGGCCACTTTGCACCTTATCGATTTTAGTGTAAATAAATTTGATGTTTGAAAACTTTTTCTGAAATAATTAATTGCCACCACCTTTTGTCAATGAATAAATAGAAAAAGTACACAAGTACGTATCATACCTAAATACTGAGAATACAATACTATTGCTTCAACAGAAAAACATGTTTTTCAAGCTGTAACCTGACAACCTTATTGATGCTCGAGTAACCCGATTTTCGTATAACTGAATAATAGCTGAAAAAGCAATATAAAAAAAAATTTTTTTTTTACAAAAGTAAAATTTCTATTTTCTTATATATCACTTTAAACATTTTAAAATTTCTAGAAATTAATTACGAGGTAGTATATTTGATAACTGATTTCTATTATTTCACAGAAGCGTCGAAATATAAATAATAAAAAAGGGAAAAAAAGTTATGATATATTCAGGACTTTCCAAGTCCCATAATTTTATTTTGATGCCAAGCGAACGAGCAAGTAAATCGGATAAAAATCTCAAGGGCAAGAGAAGCAGAAAAAGCTTCACGAGGATCCCAAGAATCGTACGATAGCAGTGGACATAAAAAATGGAAGAAACAGGAAAAGCGCGCGCGACTGCCTACGGCGATGAAAAAGTCGTCGTCGTCGTCGTCGTAGTCGTCGTCGTAGTCGTAGTCGTCGTCTCTGCGGCGTCAGTCGGTCTAGCCAATATTTTACTATCCCCTTGTACCGACATTATCGACTATCTCTCTCTTCCTCTCTCGCGCTCATGCGGAAGGAAAAGGAGAACAAAAGTAAAAACTTTAGGAGCGAGTCAGTAGAACTGCTTTCAGACCGCAATCGATGGAAAGCTCCCCCCCCCCCCCCCATCTCTCCCTCTCGAATCTTCTGATTTTATTTTCCTTCGAGAAATGGAGCAAAAAAAAATCAGATAGCGCCAAAAAGTTGGAATATCAATCAAATGAAATACTCTCGTGTACGTACAGTGTATAAAGACAATTAGGCTGGTATAAAAAAGGAATGAATGGCGCACTGTGGATACAACTGCTCGCGCACTAAAAGGTTAAAATAAATCTTTGACGTTAGTTGGATGGAAGTTTTAAAAAAGATTTTGTGCTCGTCGCTCTCCTTTTTAGAGCTCGTACGGATCAAGCGCTGCTATTTTTTGTATTTTATGCCGCATACAATATGGAAACGGTTCACCTACTTGCGCGAGGAAATGCGCATAAAACATATGTGTAAATTTAAAATATCCCGGCATTAATATATAATGCAATAACTAATTCAGTATAATGTAATTGGTATTCATTTTTTAGCATTTAACACATCTAATATGTATTGAGCATGTTTGGAGCTATTTGCACTGAATTAAAAGGATAAGTTATAGTACTTTAACTAGAAGAATTACTGTTTTTCATAGAAAATTTCAAAAAAAAAAAAGACTGCTATATCCATTACCATTTCTATAAATTGCCATGATCAATGAAACTGTTTGATAGCTAATACAAATAAAAACCCGCGTGGAAAGGAAACAATATGGTTGAACATTGAAATTGATGAATGCGATAACCATGTTAAAACAAAGCTAGTGATATGAACCTAAGGAAATTAAAAATTCGATATACTCATCAATCATTATAAACATGTTAAAACAAAGTCGAATCAATACTCAGAAGGCACATTCTACATACAAAATTAAATATAGGTCAGTTGAATGACTATGTAAAGAATTTGTATTTTTGCAGTAAGGTGTTTGAAATTTGATAATACATTAAATGAGCAGTATCTTATTATTCTTGTATATTCATAAAACACTCGTGTAACGCTTATTAAATGTATATGCAAGCAATGAATTCTGCCGCGAGTACGAAATAAGATTTTTACATCGTTTCTTTTCAATTTCCAAAAAAGCTCCACTTTCAATTGCTTTACCAATGACTAATTTCTAAAAATGTCACGAAAAAATTGTGTCATTTCAATTACTTAATGAACTTCCCCACAGATACCGACTTTCGCGCAACAGCACAAAAAGGGCGCTTCAGAAGATAAAGTCGATAATGACGACGAGTGTACTAGAGACTGCCTCTCTCTTTCTCTGTGCAGCTGGCGAAAAAGGAAATGATATTTTCTCGCACCGGCAGCGAGGAGCTACATTTATATATTTATATATATATATATATACAGGAAGTAGCACCGATTCGAAAGGGCCACGATAAGAGGGCTCTTTAAAGACATATTCCAGAGCCCTTGACACAGAAAAAAAGCGCGTGTGCCAGAGAGAGAGAGGCGAAAAAAGTGGGGGCAAATTGGAAACCGACAGCACGGGGGTCGCGTGCGAGCTTTTCTCAAAAAATTTGCCACCACAACGGTAGAAATTCGATCAGGCGCGCGCAATTGAGGCACGTGTGCCCTTTCTCTCGTCTCACTCTCTCTCTCTCTCTCTTTCTCGCGTTGGACGGAGAGCTGCCGAGTGCCACTTACGAAATTGAAAACATAAAATAATGGAATTGTCCGCTTGGTTATCTCAAGACGTTATGAACATCTATATATTTTCTCGGGAGATTGGCCGTGGGAGAGAGGCTTGTCGAGGAGAGAGAGAGTGAGTCGCGGCTACGAGCATCGACTCTTTGATAAAGCCTTGTAAAAGCAGCTTGCAGATGGGAAACTCTAAGGCCAGAATGGCCAAATAGCCTCCGGGCAAAATGAACTTGCCCTCCTCCTGCTATCCTCCTTTCCTCCCTCTCTCTGTCCCTTCTTTTAGTGGGCCAAGTGGGAGACGCGTGTGTGCGTGTGTGTGTGCGAGAACGCCCGGAGGGGATGGAGACTCCGATAATTTAAGCCGCAGACTCCTAAGGTCAACCCACCCACAAACCGGCTTCCTTGGTCATTCCATTTACCTCCTCTTCTCTGAGCGGGTGATTTTTTTCGAATATTAATGCCAAAGAAAGGGGAGAAGCTCGGCGTCGGCGGCAGCAGCACCCCAGCGACAGCGCGCCAAGTCTGATCCCTTTACGGCCACTTTTTCCTCCTTATATTTTTCTTTTCCCTCTGCGAGCGCGCGCTTGTGTTGGTTTTATTCGCCACGCAGTCGCGGGAGCTCTCTCTCTCTCTCTCTCTCTCTCTCTCTCGGCTGGTCCGCGTAATCTCTGCCGCAGGCGATTCGATATGCGATGGGTAGGAGAGACTAGACGAC